>JARFXV010001512.1:0-122858 GCA_031761425.1 Cosmopolites sordidus | reverse complement strand
ATCTTGAAATTAGATGTTATTAAATATTAGATGTTAGAGTAAAAGAGCATAAAAACCTCTTAGAAAGGAGCGATTTTAACTAAATCTAGAATTTGTCAACACGCATGGGAATCGGGTCATAAATCAATTGGAATAATTCCAAAACGGTATTAAAAGAATCGGTAACAAAATACAGACGATTAAAAGAAACCGCTATAATTAATTTAAATAAAAATAACTGTATTGCTATGCCTTCGGTAGATTTAAATTCAATATGGTTCCCGATTCTTAAGAATACAATTAAACACATTTAAATATTTGAATACACAATCAATACAATAAACAATCACACAGTAAATATTACTTATATATATATTTTGGTAGTATGCCACTGTGATGAAAATCTATTGTTGTCAATGTAAGTATCGTTGACATACACAAAAAAATATATTTACTTTCACTCATTACTTTATATATTACAAATTAATATAATTTATTTTTTAGTTGTTTTGAAAACGGGGTTTGTAAAATTTTTTATAACATTTTTATATCTTTAAAATTTTGTTCGTTAGGTAAATTTATTACAAAAAGAATCACTGAAAAATGTGTCTCCGTTTGGTTTTTTGTTTTTACCCAGTGATTCTTTCTTTACATAGGAACAGGTATTTTTGATATTTTTTGAGTTTTAGATAGTGGCGAAAAACATAAGGAAAAAAATATAGGGAAATATCTTGGTGGAATCTCTGGCCGTATTCGTCACTCACACCACCCAGGTTTTCAGGGAAAAAAATCTAAATGCGAGTCTAGGATATATTTCTTCAAGCATATATAGCACCCCAAAGCTTTGTATGAAATCAAAAGTTCATTAATTAAATATTTGTAATTTACTGCCCTGTGGTTAGTAACCCAAAAAGTTTTTACGAAATTAACAAAACATATCCAGGTGGGTTTTTCATTCAGATCATTCAGTTTTTACTGACAGCTGTTATCCTACATTAGGTCCGTTATTTGAGGACCTATAAATATCCCCTCTTCAATTTTTGCATCGTTAATTTTGGGTAATTTCTCTTTCGGATATAAAAATCCACTACCATTTTTGTTCATCGCTTTTACAAAAATTTTTATGAAGCCGAGTTTTATATGCAAGGATGGTAAAAGTACACCTTCATTTATGGTGTGTTTCGACTTAGTTGTGATGTCCCTTGTAACAGTCAAACAAAAATAACGATCACTTACGTGATTTGTTTGTTCCGTCCATATCATTGACACAGCAAAGGGCATATGTCCACACAGCAGATATGTGCGACCCAGCATTTATCTTGATGGGCCGGTCGCGTTGGTGTGGACGGTAAGAGCAGCGACCTGCCGCTGCTGTGCCGAAACCGCACTGGAGCGGTAGTTGGTTCGATTCCAGTGCTCGGATGGTTGTTTTTCTTTCTTTTTTTCGGTCTGTTTACTTCCTAAATGTTTGTGATTGTTTCTAGGCAAGAGTGTAAAATCCGACTACGAATTACCCCTCAGTCCACGCCAGTTAAAGGCTGGGGTAAGGCCGGATGCCTTTTGAGAAGTGTTTCTACGTGATCACTCGTCAGTCGGTAGGTTTCCTGATAGACTTATGGGTAGGCACATAACCAAGGGTTTATAGCCCGAGGGGGGTGCTGGCCTGGGTTTGTCGGAATCTGATGACCGTGGTTCGGAACCGGCGTTAAGCTGTAGGTCCAGTCGCTAAATAGCCTAGTTGCTGATGCGCCTCTAACCCTAACACTTTACCTTTTTTATCTTGATGGCGCACAGAAAAGCAAAGTAACCCAAATAATGTTTGGTTACCAATAGTGTGAAATTTCGACGCTAAAAGGTAAAAGTTAATTCTCTACATACATAACAAAAATTATCCAGGTGATTTAAACTTTTGTGGCATTTAGAGCCTTTAACGAATATCAATACATTTAAATTTGTTGACTATGATAGCTATCTAATATCAGAAATGACATTATTCAAACATAAACACGTATCTGAGGTGAAATTGAATATCTATATGGCACCAAAAATACATTGTTTTTGTAATGAAAGTAGATAAGTACAATCACAAATCATTACAAAATTCGGAGACAAAACAGTGTTTATCAGTGATATTATTCAGTTTATACGACCTCACCCTGTATAAAGTAAAAAATTACCATTTGTTTATCGTAAATGTCGACTTTTTATGAAAAAAAAATTAACAAGCCCTAAGGACCAACCCTCCTGTCCACCCACGCCGCCCGCCCTTCGTCGCTAATTATCCCGCCGCGAGGAAAAGAACGAAAAAAAAAAAGAGACGAAAAAATCTGACGACTCCAACGACCAAAAAGGATACAAGTGACAATATCCGTTCTAATTGACGTCACGTGCATTCCACATTCCCGATACATCACCCGTCTTCTGTCTTTGTCTCGCTCGGGTACCCTCGCTGGTACTGGTCTCAGTCGCACCGGCGCCAAGTCTGAACCCGGCATGTCACTCCCACTCGCAAACAACTCTAATAAATCCGAGCTCACGGATTGAGGTTGTAAATATCTTCGTTTCAGATTGAATAACTGCCCATGAGAACTGGGGGGTGCTGCTGGTGGAAAAGTTCTATGTAGTCTTAATTTTAGATTTGGTCAGTTAAGAAGCTTCAAGCTTTTGATTTTTCAATGTAAAAGAAAACAAGTTCCAAGAAAAAAAATCTAGAACATTTTTTTTGTACTGGGGAACAATAAAAATGCATAACACCCAGCATACATAATTGAATCAAACTGAAACTGTACCTCATTGTATGGTATTGTATATATATATATATATATATATATATATATATATATATATATATATATATATATATATAATATATATATATATCCTGAACACTACAACTAATACACTTTTTGCTTATTTATTTGGCAAAACAATCCTTTAAAAATGTTTTTTATCGTATTACGAGGTACTGTTCGTATATTACTAAGCTGAGTAGTACTCTTGCAGTTCTGTTACAAGTGAGTTCTGAATACCAACTCCTTCCTAATATTGTATTTTTATCAAATTTTATTGAACTATTTTAGAACAAACGGTTAATCTTGAGATTATTCATGAAAAACTAAACAACATGCAGATCTTTGATGGATGTAAAACTTCGCTTCATACACTTCTAAAAGAAATTGGTTTCAAATAGAGTAAAGATAATCCACGTAGGGGTCTGATGGAACTTCCAGATATTGCCTTGAAACGAATTCAATTTTTGAAGATATATCAAAGACTAATCTCTGTTTGATTTTGTTTATTTAGATGAAACATGGATATTTCAAAATGGTACCTTGAGTCACTCATGGCAAGATGACAACAAGAGGAGTGTAAAGACTACAAAAGTTGATGGAAAAAAGGTGAGTGCTATACGTAATACTTATGAGCCATTAAAGTCATGTTATAAATAATTGTTTTAAGACGTGTCAATAATAACATGTTATAGCAGATATATTGTTCTTCATGCTGGGAACAAGAATGGCTTTATTCCAGAGGCCAAATTAGTCTTCTCTTCGGCGATTATCATGGAAATATGAATAAAGATAAGTTTCTGTTTTGGTTTGAAAACCAGCTGTTGAAAATCTTGGAGAAACCATCAGTTATTGTTATGGATAATGTACCATATCAGAGTGAACTGATGGATAAAGCTCCAACTAGTGCATGGACCAAACCAAAAATTGTGGAACTGTTGAGGGAACAAAATCTTCCTTTTGAAAACACTATATTGAAAAGTGAACTGCTGCAAATCGTTATTCGGTAAGCAGTAATTAAAGGGACATATTTGTGTTTCATAATGTTCTTTGCAGGAACAATCCTAAAAAAGAATATGTGGCAGATCATATGGCTGAAGAGTATGGCCACAAAGTATTACGTATTCCCCCTTATCATTGCATATTCAATCCTATAGAATTGATATGGTAGGTGGCCAAAAATTATTACAATCGTCATAAAGGTCGAGATGGAAGAACGATTGAACATCAGACATACAGAAAAAACAAACAACAGCATCAGACATACAGAAAAAGAGATTCAAAGATGGTCGAATCGCGAAAGAGTATTTGATAGACTAGAAGTTAATCCTTTAATAATTTACTTGAACAGCGACTCAGATGATGAAAGTTGTTTTAGTGACACAGAATAACTAAACTTTGTGTGAACTAATTAAAAAGCCCCTATGTTGACAAGCGGAAGTTTCGAAACAGATTTTTGATTAAAACTTTTAAACAAAAAACTTTTCGTGTTACTTTTTCATTTACAGTTTTATCAATCATACAAATGCCAAAGTCTGGGTATTTTGGTGTTGAAGTGGCAACATTGGAACGTGAGTGCGTCCTAGATTTTGATGACGTGTAATCATTGTTTTTCTGAATGAACTTTATATATATATATATATATATATATATATATATATATATATATATATATATATAAATATTGATATAGTCAGGTTATGTTCAATAACTTCGCTCAGGACAGAAGAATTTCAGTTTTAGGAAGGGATTTGGAGATTGTGGACAGCTTTATATATCTTGGGTAGAGGATTTCAATGAAGGGGAATACCGCCCGGGAAGTGGAACGGCGTGTTAAACGTGGCTGGCAGGCATTTGGCAGGCTCAACATTGTGTTTAAGAGCAGACTCCCACTTTGCCTGAAAAGAAAAGTCTTCGATCAGTGCGTTCTACCCGTTATGACATACGGAAGTGAAACCTGGACACTCACATCCCAATCAATCACAACTTAGTAGGGTAGCACAGAGGGGAATGGAAAGATGTATGCTTGGTATAACAAGACGAGACAGAAAGTCCTGCGCATGGACCAGGGAACAAACGAAAGTCTGTGACATCATTGGAAGAGTAAAGCGATTGAAATGGAGATGGGCAGGCCATATAGCGAGGCGATGGGATGACAGATGGACCAAGGCAATCCTGGAGAGGATACCGCTTGATCGCAAACGTCCGCGAAGAAGACCGAAAGCACAATGGATTGATGACATCGTTAAGTATATTGGACCAGAGTGGCAGAGGAAAGCCCAGGATCGTGAAAGTTGGAAACATGCTGAAGAGGCCTTCATCCTGCAGTGGATCGACACGGGTTGATGATGATGATGATGATGATGATGACGATGATGATGATATATATATATATATATATATATATATATATATATATATATATATATATATATATATATATATATATATATATATATATATATATAATATCCACTCCAGTATACAAAATATTCGGGATTCTGGATTCTGTTTCTATTGTGATCCTTTTAGATCGACCAATTTTTATATTGGAGTCAAATATTTATTTTATAATATTTTTTAAAGAAATTTTACAGTTGATTAACAGATGGTGTTACGGTTAATAATCAGTTTTTTTATTAAACGATCATGTGATATCAAATAACTCTTATAATAAGAAATCACTGAGAAAAATGTCAAATTAAAAGCATTTTAACATTATGATAAAAAAAAATCACACAATAATTATGAACTACAGTAATGAGTTAATCAATATTTAGTAGCATTTCCTTCAGCCTTTATGACAGCCTCACCACGCGTCGGCATTGAATCAACTCACTTTTCTATTCGATTTAAAGTACTTAGGTCTCATTCATTTTTAATAAAATCCTATAATTTCTCCATATTTGAATAATTTTGGCGTCTTTGCGATCTAATTCAACCCACAGATGCTCTATGGGGTTTAAATCTGGATTTTAACTTGGCCACTCCAGAACCTTGATTTTTTTACGATTCAGGATATCACTACTGTGCTTGGATTTGTGTTTAGGGTCGTTATTTTGCTGAAAATACCACTTAGCTGGCGTGTTTTGTTTAGCGTATGGTCTCATATAAGTCGTCAATATATCACCATATATGAATCGATCCATACTGGCCCAATGCATGGCGTGAAAAACATACAAACACCGTGGATATTTGATATCGAATATCATATTTCTTTTTTTTAGACACTAAACTAAATTTGCTTTCATCGCTCTACAAAACAGTAGACCAGTCTAAACTTGTCCATGATTTGTACCGTTTTGCAAACATAAGATGAGTCTGCCTAGTTTCGCAGACATCGAGGGGTTTTTTGCAGGTTTACGCCATATAAATCAAAGGTTGCTAAGCGTCATTAATCGAAATATCAACAAATAGTACTTTGTCAAAATACTTTTGAGCGCTATTTTATGTAAATTGAGATAAAATATTAATTTTTCGTATTGAATCTCTTTCGTATCTATTTGTAATTACTACTGAAAGCGCAGCATGAAGTAAAATGCTTTCCAATAGGGACGATAGGATTTTGACCGCTAATGGCACCCATATTTGACATTCAATTCTTGACATTTGCTGTCAATTGTTTTCAGTAAAGTTTTGGAAATTATCCAAACATTTTATCAAAATTTGAAATGTTTTATTGCTACTCGAAGAGCATTTCGTTCAAAACGCGGATGTCCTTCTTATCAATCCATCCGGCATATAATTGATAAGTTTGAACGTAAGTTCATTCTTCATGAGCAAAAGACACCGTCGCGACTTCGTAGTGGCCGTAGTAAAGAAAAAAAAATTTTTTGGATCTCGGTTTACACCCATACAAGATTGTATTGTTATTATTTGCCAATATTATTATTATTGCCAACTAACAATCGATTACGTTGGAAGTTCGCAGATTGGGCGTTGGAAGCAATGGAAAACGATCCGGATTTTCATAGCATAATCATCTTCTCCGATGAGGTTCATTTTTCGTTAAACGGCTACGCCAATAAGCAAAATTGTCATTATTGGTGTGTCATTATTGTGTATCATCAAACCCACAAGTGATTCATCAGGCCCCATTACATCCCAAAAGAATCATTGTTTGGTGTGGATTATGGTACGTGCCGTATTTTTTCAACAAGATCGAAGGACGGACCGTCACTGTGAATGGCGAACGCTATCGTGCCATGTTATCCGATTTTGCGTTTCCGAAAATTGATGAAATTGATGCGGACGGACTATTTATTTGATTTTCAACAAGACAACTTGCCAGGCTGCACGCATTACGATGGACTTCGGTAATCGGAGAATTGGTAATTTCATGGAATGGCCCTTGCAACTGACCACCAAGATCTTGTGATTTAACACCTTAAAACTATTTTTTGGGCCTTGTTTAAATCACAGGTTTACACCAATAAACCCAAAAATCTTGATGAGCTTGAAGCCAACATTCGAGCAACCATAGTCGCCATACTACCCGATATGTTCCACCGAGTCATCGAAAATTGGGCCTATCGAAACAATCAGTGCAAGAAGCGTCGAGGTGGTCACTTGAACGATATTTTGCTTAAATCATAAATGGCATAAAATATACCATCTAATAAAATCAATGAGCACCATTTTCGGCCGAAATTCATTTTGTTTGATTTCAAATTCAAATCCTATCGCTCTAATTGGAAAACCCTTTATATAACCTTTAAACGAATAAAAAGCATCGGATAGTCGGTAATTTTGAAAATGTTAGATATTTATTGGGAAAAATGGTATAAATAAATTTTGATCTTCGGAAAACTTAGAAAATAAATTTTTGACTCCAATATATAAATTTGTCTATCTAAAAGGATGACAACAGAAGCGAAATCAAGAGTATTTAATAAGATAATCAATATAATAAACGAGAAAAAATAATGTCTAAAACTTGCAAAAACCCCATATTAAATGAATGGGAAAAGTATCGTCATTTAAGCAGGGTTAAATGGCATCGGATTTTTTTTTATAACTGTTAGATTATAAAGAAATGATTTAGATGATACCCAAGTGGCAAAAGTGTATATATACACACTATATAATCGGGGTTTGCTTCAATTCCTTGCATTCTCTATTTGAACAACAAATCCTAAACTACTTTTGCAATAAAATTGTAAGTATATATATATATATATATATATATATATATATATATATATATATATATATATATATATATATATATATATATATATATATATATATATATATGAAGAGATATATCACTAAACACCAAGTCACTTTTAATTTTTTTTCTTTTAAACTTCTAGACGCGCGTTTCGCTAACCATGCTACCATCATCAGGATATGATTCAATCTTCTTGAATCACTTCCTGTTGATGTTCACATGGTTAGCTAAACGAGCGTCCAGAAATTAAAGGCAAGTGCCTTGATGTTTAATGGTAAATCTCTTCAAGTTTAGTGTTTCACGCATTCAATAGAATAAATAATTTACTCTTTGTGCTTATTTATATCTTTAATGTACAGTCAGTCCGTTTATTTCCGTCATCCATGTATACTTCTTCAATGTTTAGGTTATATACATTAATTTCATCTTTTTACTCTTTCATTTACATGCTTCCGTTAAGTGACCTAGTGGTCAATGCGAGTGATACTAACTCTACTCTCTCTACTCCCTATCTCTCTCCCTTTCATTTTGACCTTCGGAAAACTTATAAAATACATCTTTGATTTGAATGAGAAATTTGTCTATCTAAAAGAATGAAAACAGAAGCGGAATCAAGAATATTTAATAAGATAATCAATATAAAAAACGAAAAAACGAAAAAATTAATATCTAAAAATTGCAAAAATCCCATGTTAAATAAAGTGTATATATATATATATATATATATATATATATATATATATATATATATATATATATATATATATATATATATATATATATATATATATATATATATACATACTATATAATCTGGATTTGCTTCAATTTCTTGCATTCTCTATTTGAACAACAACAAATCCTAAATTACTTTTGCAAAAAAGATATATTATATATATATATATATATATATATATATATATATATATATATATATATATATATATATATATATATATATATATATATATATATATATATATATATATATATATATATATATATATATATATATATATATATATATATATATATATTATTTCGCAACCTGGATTTGCTTCAATTTTTTGTATTTTCTATTTAAACAACAAATCCTAAAACACATATCTAATATTTTAAGGACAATAGGAGGAACGACAATAATTTGCACTAATTAATATTGATAATTGACTATAGCTGGTAAATTATCCATTTTTGACTTAGAAGTGTTATCCCATCCAGATATTGATCCGATCTAGTACCACTAACTATTACCTATTTTCATTCCTCGAAAATGAGCTCGATGTTAGAGTAGTGAATATTATTCACTAAATAATTCAAATTATTCACACTAGATAATGTTGTCATTCAAAGCTACTATACTAAACATTTGCCAAGATGGAATCTATAAATATTTTGTTGTTTTTCAGTTTTACCGATCTACAAGTTTGAATGTGTTGAATTTGTTGATGTTTTTTGTACGAATAACGACAATAAAGGTTTAATTGAAATAATTATTATATTAATGTTGAAAGCCTTGTTGTTTGCTTTGGAAAATCGATGACCAAGTTCAGCGGTAGGGTGCAGAAAAGCTACGGGTGCTCATATAGCCGGGAGAGTAGATCACGTCTTTTATTAGTCGATTCACCGTATGGAATAATGGCAGCTATTAGCGGTGGTACTGAGATTAAAGAGAATGGTAACCTTTTAAGGGATACTGCGTGGTTACCTGGGTAATTTAGAACGTACAATTTATTCGTCCATAAAATGCTGTATATAAAAAAAAATATACGAACACTGTGATATGAAGTTAAATAAACTACTTATATGTTTTATATTATTACGATTTAGTCGATATTATGAACACTATATTAGATATACTATAAGTAATAGTTTAAGTAGTTTTTTAATTTTTTTACAAATACAGCTATCTACTGAGAGTAATTTAACTTAATATAACAGATCGGCCAATAAGTCTCTGGTCTGACATATAGATGGCGTCACTTAAGAAAAATCCTTCCCAGTGGCCGATTGTGCCAACCTTAGTATTGCATTTTGATGAAGAAAAATACCGTTGAAGCAAAACAATGGTTTGATAAACATTATATATAATTGATTGGTATTCAAATTGAATTCAAACCTGACCTGTACAAGCATCAATGATGCTGAACGCGCTGGACGTTCAAATGAGGTGGTTACACCGGACAACATCACAAGTAACGTAAAGTACACAACAACAACAACAACATCGTAACAACAACAACATCGTAAAGTAAAAAATGCAGAAGATAGCTGATATCATGAATATATCGTAAGGAAGAGTTTACACCATTTTGCATGAATATTTAGGAATCCGTAAATTGCATACAACCATCGGCAGGCAAGGTTATGGTATCTGTATTTTGGGATGCGCATTGTTATATCTATAACAATGCAAATTATAACAATGCCATTAATGAAATTTATCCTAATGCCTATCCTAATGATAATTATTATTTATTTAATATAAAAGCGTCGACCAAAGGGCGCCGAAGGACAATCTCGCTCTACCCTGATCGGCTAGGGCCGGCGCTGATGTCTTGGATACCAGAACATATTCTCAACGATATATATACACGGCTTTACATTCAATTAGGAATTGTAGCTGTTCAATTCTTTTGAGCTTTAGAAACTCATTTCTTGTGGTGAGTTAGTCCACGTTCCTCTATTATTGACGTATTCTATCCTATTGTTTGTCTTTGCTTCTTCCGTTATTTTCTTCCACGTAACTCGGTCCTGTATCTTTTCCCACTATGCTTGTATTTCCAATTTTCTTATGTCTTCCCGCACCTGATCCTCCCACCTACTTTTCGGTCCCCTCTTCCTATGTTAATATCTGGTCTCCACATTATAATTTTCTTTACTACTTTCTTATCTTCCATTCTTTTTATATGGCCAAACCAGTAAAGTATTTGCACTTTTATGGTCTTCGCTATATAATATCCTTTCAAAACGGTTTATATTTCAAAATTCATTAACTTTCTGTATTCATCTTCTGCAACTTTCTTTAATCCATATATTCTTCAAACAATCTTTCTTTCGAATATTCGTAACTTTTCCTGATCCAAGCTTGTTAAATTCATTATCTCCGCACCATAGGTCACCACCGGTCTAATAGCTGATTTATATACCTTCATTTTTGTATTTATACTTATGTTTTTGCTTTTCATAATGCTTTTGAATTTATAATAGGGTCTGTATCCCGCCTGTACTCTGTGATCAACATCTGTGTTTCTGTCGCTTTTGCTATTTATTATTATTCCCAAATATTTAAAGTTTTCCACTACTTCAAATTCGTAATTTCGTATTTCTACTGATCTGGTTGTAACTTCTATTTTCATTCCTTTTTCCATATATTTGCTTTTTTCTTGATTTATTGTGAGACCTCTTTTCTTTGGTTCTTGTCTCTCTATTTCTCTTCTTCTGTCTCTAGCTAGCACAGTAAGATCGTCTTGCGTATGCAACTGCTTGTATAGCTTTATTGATGAGTGTTCCCGTGAAATTACACTCTTTGATTACTGCATCCAGTGTCAGTATAAACAATGTTGTTGATAGCCCATTTCCCTGTCTCACTCCCAAATTAATCTCAAAATCCTCTGTTTCTCCTCCCGCTGTTCTAACTACTGCTTGTGTATTCATTGTCATTTATGTTAGTCTTAATACCTTGCCCGGTATTTTCATGTCCATCATAGCTTTTATTACTTGTCCCCGTTTCAGATTATCGAAAGCTTTCTTGAAATCAATATACACAATTTGTAATTCCATTCCATATTCCTGAGATTTTTTCGATTATTGGCTTTACTATATGTACCGCGTCTATGGTAGATCTGCCTCTCCTAAAGCCATATTGATAGTCTCCAATTTTTGCTTCTGCATATCTCATTAGTCTGTTATTTATTCTCGTGGGCAGTATCTTATATACAACACTAAGTAAAGTAATTCCCCTGTAATTTGCACAGTCTTTTAGATCTCCTTTCTTATAAATAGGCATTATTATCCCTTTTTTCCACTCATTAAGCATTTTTCATTTTTCCAGATATGGATTATCAGCTTAAATATTCTTCTTCCTAATGCTTCTTCCCCGTATTTTATCATCTTATTAACTATATTATTCAATCTACCTGCTCTATTTAATTTAAGTTGAGTTATTACATCATTAAATTCCTCTTCTGTGGGTATATGCAGTTCTTCCATATTGCCTTCCAGGTTCCCATCCTTTTCCCTTTCCGTCACCATTCTGTTATCTGTGTTAATATTTTTCTTAAAATGATTCGCCCATTCGGTGCTACTTATATTTGTTGTGTTTCTTTTCGCATTTTGTCTTTTGATATATCTGTATAATTTTATATTATTCTTATTATCTTTTTCTATCGTCATTTTCTCTATCCATCTAGTTTTCTTAGCTTTTACTAGTTTAGTGTGGTTTTTTTCTAATTTCCTGATATGCCTTGTGGTTTACATCACTCCCTGTTCTTAACCACAATTTCAATCTAGCAGTCCTCTTCTTCTGCATTCTTCGTCAAACCATTCCTTCCTTCCTTCTATGGATTTTTTCCCATTATCGTATCTGCGGCGTACTCAATACATATTTTTATATTACTCCATTCTACTTCTATGTTTTCGTCTTCTAGACTGTCTGCTAGTTGTTTTCTTACTTCTTCTTCGTATAGTAACTCCTTACCTGTTATCATCTCAATATTCCATCTCCTTCTGTTTCTTTGTGAATTCACTCAATCTACCATTTTTAACTTAAGCTTGGCTCTCAACGGTATACAATCTGGAAAATTCTATCGAGTTTGATAAGGATCTAGTGTTAATTGAAATTGAATCCTTTTCGTCAATAAATTATTACTGGAAATGAAAAGTGGATATCTAAATGAAAAGTGGATATCTAAATGAAAAGTGCTTAGACTAAACAGGATTTTAATTTAAACATGTCCAATACTGATTAACCGAAAATTGTTATTTTGTAGCAAAACAATGCAATACCTCATTGTCCGAATAACCCAAAAAAAAAACGAACAATTAGACTAGGAATTACTTTCTCACCCTCCTTATTGTCCTGATGTTACTACAGCCAGATTAGTATATTTTTTGATCTATGGAACATTTTTCTCAAAGTCACCCTCATTTTACAAAAAGTGAATAGAAGGTTTGTGAGAGAAACGAATGTTTTCGATAACGATCGAGATTATATTGTAAATTAATAATGTCTTAACTCTTAAACGAATTAAAATTATGTACAGGATTCAAAAGGATATTTCTTATGGGTACACCTAATATACATGCGAAAGTTTGTACTTCATATTTTATAATTCAATCTTAAACCTAAATATTCCCCTTATCTTTGGAGGCTGGTAAATGTGTGCTAGTAAGTTCTGAAAACAGAACATTCCTTTGACAAAACAGTGGACATAACCTCACAAAATATTTGTCAATTCAGTGATGGTAGATATCAGTTTTGAGATATTGCATCTTTCTATAGAAATTATTTCCGCAGCTTTAAGGACAATTATTAGGCGTTACAGTGGCAAAAGAAGAAGGAGAAATCATTTTACTTCAGGACAACGCACCGCATCATACAGCAAAAAGGACTCTGGAAACGATCACAGATTAGGCCAATACAAACTCAGATAATACGCTTCTTTGGAGGCTAGAGACAACTTTCCGAATTGTCCCGGTAACAAGTCAAACTCTCAATCAAGAGAATCGGCCCTGTGCAACATTATCGTTCAAGATATAATGATAGCCTTCTGGGTGATTTAATTTCGTGTATTATGGTATTAAAAGGTACCATCCAGGGGATTATGGAGCCGTGATTGTTGGATGTCGTATATTGTTTTCGCTACTAATACGTTATATGGTCGAAATTGGTTCTCGGTGAGTTGGTACGCTGGTTCTTTGATCTTTTCTGCAACAATTTACGTTCCCGATGTTTTATAAACAGGTGCGCCCACAGAATATGACATGTAGTAAGTGTATCCCGGTAACATTCAACGTTGAAGCTTATCTTTATGTTCTGTAATAGTTCAATCAATTTTTTTTCTTCAGTGGCTGAAAATCTCCCAAACATGATAATTAAACTTATCATTTATTTTATAAACTTATCATTTTATTTATTCATTTGATTTTCTGTTGCCATTTGAAGAAAACTGCTGCAGAATCGCATCGAATGCTTGTCAAAGCTTACAGTGAACATGCTCTTGGTAAATCACAGTGCTTTCAGTGGTTTAAAAAATTTAAAAGTGGCAATTTTGACCTCAGAAACGAAGAACGTAGAAGGCCACTGAAAAAGTTTGAAGACAGCGAATTGTAAGCATTGTAGGATGAGGATGATGCTCAAACGCAAACAACAACTCGCGGATCAATTAAATATGACGCGAGAAGCCGTCTCTATACGTTTTAAAACAATGGGAAAGACCCAGAAGATGGGATAATGGGTTTCACATGAACTGAATGAAAGACAGCAAGAAAACCGAAAAACTACTTGCGAAATGATGCTTGCCAGGTACAAAAGAAAGTAATTTCTCCATTGAATTGTGACTGGCGATGAAAAATAGATATATTTAGAGAATCCTAAGCGTAAAAGATCATGGGTAACTCCAAGCGAACCATCGACATCGACTGCAAGGCTAAATCCCTATGGACGGAAGACAATACTCTGTGTTTGGTGGGATCAGAAGGGTGTGATCTTTTATTAGCTGCTAAAACCTGGCGAAACCATTAATATTGAACACTACCGACAATAAATAATCGATTTGAATCAAACTTTATGTGAAAAACCAGAATATCAAAAAAGACAACACAAAGTGATCTTGCAGCATGATAATGCACCATCACGCACAGCAAAACTGGCTAATGAAACGATTGAAGCGTTTAGTTGAGAAATACTTTCGCATACGGCTTACTCATCCGACTTGGCTCCGTCCAATTACTACTTATTTGCATGGATGATACACACACTTGCTGAACAGCGTTTCACTACTTACGAAAATGTACGAAAATGGTCGATGACTGGTTTGCCTCAAAAGAGCAACAGTTTTTTTGGCATGGCATAGACAAATTGTCAGACAGGTGGAGAAAATACATAGCTAGCGATGGGCAATACTTTGAATAAAATATTTTTTAACATTTTCATACAATAAACGTGTATTTCCTATACAAAAAGAAAGAATGGAAGAAAGTTGTATTGCTGATTAAAAACAAAAAAAAATTATTTTATGAATAGAGTATTGATCGTAATAGCAAAAAATTTTGCGAATGTTGAAGGAATTAGTAGGGAGTGGCAAAAAACCCAATGTGTTTGAGGTTGGTTTTTGTCAAAGTAGAGTTGGAACGTTAAAAGAGTATTTTAACAATTTTTATGTTGAAAGTATCCGGAAAATAGTTCAAACCATTCCAAATCACACTCAAACATTTGATAGTATCATTGACATCCTTTTAGGCAAAGAAAGTTTGGATATATTTGATTTGTTAACGTTATCTCACTTAAAAGATATTGTGATGAATTAAAACAAAGGCAACATCGGCCAATATACAATAGAAGTTTTTTAAAGAGCGTTTTTCTGCAAGTATGCTATCAATTGCTTAATTTAATCATCATCATTCTCGGATTATCTACGGCTGTCGCCGCCTCTCCGTCCCCAGTTTCCAGTTCGTTCTGTCGTGACACATGTCCTCTTGCAAATCTCTTGCTTCCATGGCTTCGTCAACGCCGTCTCTCCAACTTCTTCTTGGTCGTCCTCTCTTTCTTCTTTCTGGAGGTATCCACTCCAACACCTTTCGTGGCCATCTTGTCTCATTCATTCTTTTTGCATGTCCGAACCAAGTCAATTGTTTTCTCTCTATGTCGTCCACAATATCTCTCTCGATGTTCATGTCCCTTTTAATGTTTATATTTCTTATTCTCTCAAGTCTCGATCTCCGACAGCTCCTTCTCAAAAAATCCATCTCCGTGGCCAGTAGTTTTCTTCTATTAGTATTATTTAAATCCCACACTTCTGAACCATAAGTCAAAACACTCTTTACGATTGAGCTATATATGCGAAGTTTTGTTTCTCGCCTAATTTTTCTTTCCCACAGGACAGAGTTGAGTGCTCCAATGATTTGTCTACCTCTTATTATTCTTGTTTGAATTTCATCATTACTATTACCTTGCCTGTTGAAGATCACCCCTAAGTATTTAGCCTTGTCAACGTTTTTTATTGTTCCGTTTTCCAAGGATAAATCGTCGTTGTCATTACTACTCACCGCTAAGTATTCACATTTATTTAAGTTAATTGTGAGACCAGCTAGTGTGTACTCTTCATTTAGTTTCCTCACCATATAGCTCAAATCCTGTTGGTCTTCTGCAACCACTATCTGATCGTCGGTGAAATAAAGAGTATATAGGGTGTCATCCCCCACCCGAAGGCCCATGTTCCAACACTTCCGTGCCCAGCCTTTCATGGATTGGTCTACGTAGAGTTTGAATAAGGTGGGAGATAGACAACATCCTTGTCTTAGCCCCTTTGTTGTATTGAATGATTCAGATAGTGATGTTCCAATTTTAATAACCGCAGAATTCTGTTCATAGTAAAGTTGGACGGCCCGAATCAATGTTGGTCTAATCTTGAGAGTTTCCATTGCTTCCCATAATTTCGATACTGGTACATTGTCATAAGCTTTTTCTAGGTCTATGAAAGCTATATGCGTCTCCCTGTTTCGCTGGGTTCGTTTTTCTAGGGCTATTTTTAGAGTGAAAAGGTTGTCTGTGGTGGATCTCCCTGCCCGAAAACCGGCTTGTTCTTCCGCTTGTTTATCCTTGATGTCTTCTTCTATTTCATTTCTAAGGATTCGGGAATATATTCTTCCTATTGTTGGGATTACCGCTATACCTCGGTAATTCTTAGGATCATTTTTTGAGCCTTTTTTGTGAATGGTTGATATATATGATGTTCTCCATTCGATCGGCGTTTCTTCCCCATTCAGGCATCGTTGAAACATATTCTTCAACATTCTTAAAAGTTTTTCGGGTCCATACCTTATGAATTCCGGGTGGATCCCTCCAGGTCCAGGGGATTTTTTTATTTTTGTGTCTTTCACAGCTTGTTGCACTTCTTTTAGTTGGAGATCTATAGGAGTTAGATTATTTATTTGGTGTTGTTTTCCTAGAAAATTTTCACGTCTCTCTTCCAAAAGGTCTTTAAAGTGGTGTACCCAGTCACTTTCATTCAGTCAGTTCATTTGTTATGCCCCCTAAGTTAGGTATTTGTTTTTTTGATGTTTTTACCGACTTTATGGTCTTCCAGGCTTCTGAGCTTCGGGTTCCTCCTAATTGTTGTTCTATGTACTCACATTTTTTCTCCCAAGACTGATTCTTTCTCTTTAGGACTTCGTTTTTAACCTCCCTATTTGCTCTTTTGTATTTTTGTCTCGTCGCATCATCGTTCTTTTGAAGGAGTTTCTGGTAGAGTTGTTTCTTTTCTTTAATTTGTTGTTCTATTTTATCATCCCACCAGTCAGGTTTGTTATTCATCCGTATTTTTCCGACAGATTCGTCCGCAGCCTCAAGAATACAAGCTTTTATATGTTCGTACTCTTCTTCTATTGTTCGTTGAGTTTCGATTAGTTTTTGATCCAGTCTTCTAAGATATAAATATTTAGTACTTTCATGTTCAAAACTTTGTAAGTTATATTTTGTCGTTGTCAATCTATTCTCAGTGAGACTGCTGGTGGTCGATTGAAAAGATGTTAAAAAGGGACTGTGTATCTTTGCCACCAGTAAGCGGTGATCAGATCCACACTCGGCACCTCTCTTTACCCTAACATCTTGTATCTTGATTTGGGAGTTTTGTCGGGCAATGAGATAGTCAATAATCGATTTTAGTCCTCTTGTCTGTTGGTACCAAGTGTATTTATGTATATCTTTGTGAGCGTAAAAGGTGTTAGTTATTCTCAAATCGAACTGCTCACAAAGATTCACTAATCTCTCACCATTGTCATTTATGGTTTCTTCCCCGTGTCTGCCTACTACTCTACTATGTCTCTGTTTTCCGACCCGACCATTTAGGTCTCCTCCTATGGTGACTTCATTTACTTAATTACTGACTTAATTTAATCAAGAGTCAAATAAGTATCATTGAAAGTAAGTATCACCAGATGATTTTAGGCCAATCAATCTCTTGCTAATTATTGACAAAATACTGGAAGCAGTAGTGTGTAGATAAATGCGTACATAGGCATAGTTTGAAAAACGAAAGTGCATTTACCTGATGTGGCTGTTAATAATTCTTTTTTTTTAGGAGATTGCACTGGAAACAAGGGTCTGTTCACATTCTAATGTCTTATGTGATTTTATTGCTACGGTAATACGCCATTGATGTTTAAATGATTTCGAGTTAGCATCACATTTTTTTGTGCGATTAACATGTCGAGTTTCGCACCAAATAGAGAGCATTCTAAGCACATACTGTTTTTGTTGTTCAACCAAAAGGAAAACGCGAGTGACGGCCGTAGTATACTTATGGAAACTTAGGGTAACAATGTCCCAACCCAAGACGCTTGTGGGCGTTAATTTAGACGATTCAAAAGTGGTGATTTCGATTACATATAAAATGAACGCCAATGTCAACCGAAAAAAATTGAAGATGGCGAATTGCAAGCATTGTTGAAAGCAACAACAACAACAAATTAATACAGTTCGCCACCGTCAAAAATTAAGCAATCTGAACCATGCATTGGTCGAAAAGCGACCAGAATGGGCTTCAAGACACGGAAAAGTGATTTTCGAAAACACATAAGCGAAAGCGGTCGGAGACACCATTTCTGAACTTGGCTGGGAACTCTTGCCCGGCCCGTCGTATTCACCAGACTTGACTCCTTCCGACTACCACTTATTTTCATCGATGTCTCACGCACTTTCTATGAAACACTTCAACAATTATGGATATGTCGAAAACTGGCTTGATGACTGGACCACCTCAAAAGATGTTCCTGTTTTGCTCGGAAGGCATCCACAAATTACCAGAAAGATGGGAAAAATGTGCAGGCAGCGATGGCGCATACTTTGATAAACCATCTTTTACCTTTCTCCCAAATTCTATGTGCCTTGTGTAAGAAAAAATTAAGAATTGTTAACCGCCACGCCTGGAATTGGGACAATAGGGATTGTTTCATAAATATTCATGCGTGTTCGGGCATTAATTCGAAGAAATAATGTTCATAACTAAGCGAATTAGGGCGAGCAATCGGCCAGAAGCGGTCAAAAGGTCATCGAACATAATGTCACATATACTGATTAAATGTAATTTTAAATAAATAAAATTTTTCTCAAAAAAGAACGAACTTTTGTATCAACCCAGTAAATTCTTAAAGGTAAATCCAATTCAGTTGGACTAGTGTTTATCCACAAATACAGATATCTTCTCAATAACTAACAAGCTGAACAATTTCGAAACAGTTGTTCCTATACCAATCGGAGTTTTCGGACACGGATAGAACACGTAAATCTTTATTTTTGGGTAACGGGGACTGTCTGGACGTCGGTCGGGGCGCAGCTGCCGCGTCTTTTAGCGTCCCGACGCCTCCGTCTTTAATCCGCATCGCGACGCGAACAGTGGTTGAAAATAAGTTCGGAGAGGTGTTGAAGTCGACGATACACGTGTCGGTGCTCGTCGGAGGGCATTTAGGCGGACGTGGTCGGATACGTGGAATCGTGATTGATTTAGATAGCTCGCACCAGATCCGACAACCATCATACCCCGTGATTTACGATTCTTTTTTGGGCGATTTAAGCTCGCTGCGAACGGGGTAAAGAGAAATGATATAAATAGTAGGAAATGTTCAGTATAGGAAATTAAAAATACAAGATTAGCTCTACATATAATGTGATATAAGAAAAGTATTCTTTCGTGACTTTGAAATTCATTTGTAACCAAACCTAATCTTTAACTAGAATAGAAGAATCTAGAATAGGTTTGGTATGGCCACACGGCCCGCTATATATATATATATATATATATATATATATATATATATATATATATATATATATATATATATATATATATATTATTATTATTAGGTGCGTATAGACCCGGTTGGATCACGCAAAGCATCCTGACTCATTTTCAAGTGTTCTTTCTAATCCTCCACACCTCTCTCATCCTTTCTCCGTGGATTCTCTTTCTCTCCTCCGTCCACTTTACGTTCTTCTATCCTCAATCTCTGTCGGACCCATTTGTGCCTTTCCCAGATCAGCTCTGACTTGTGTGATCCATGGTACTGTTGACTTGACTCCTTGTATGTATGTAAGAATTCTGTTGGTGAGTCTTGTCGGTGGGAGTCTACTGATATGTCCATAGAATTTCAACCTACTTTTTCTTATGTCCGCCGCTACGTTGGTCAGTCTCTCTGTGGTCTTTCTAGAATGTAGTCTGTATCCTTCCTCTGTCAGGGTTTGGTATGGCCACACACACTCTAATCTTCTATATATATATATATATATATATATATATATATATATATATATATATATATATATATATATATATATATATATATATATACGGTGCAAGACCAAAAGTACCTCCTCCTTTATCTTTTACGACTGCACTTAAACTCCTTTTCTAGTGATAATTGATTACGTAATCATCACAGATAGCGTCGCAGTGCCATTGTGATCAATACTTTTCAATGGGATCTATGACAAGTGACACGTCGTTTGAAAGGTATTTAAAATACCTATTCAACCATATTAATTTTGTTTCAGTTCAAGGTAATTTTGAAATATTAAAATTTCAGTTTAGCTTATAATTAATACAGATTCACAAGTCCGCCATTACAGTAAATGTTCTAAATGTGCTCCACCTACTTCCTGATAGTAAAACATCTTATTGGTAATTTTTTGTCGCATTCGTTCAAATATTTCAGCGGAAATTTCTCTACACTCTTCAACAATTTGTTGTCTTAAAATATTAATACTGTCAGGTGTTGTAGCAGTTACTTTAGATTTAAGGTACCCCAATAGAAAAAAAAACAGAAATTAATAAGATCCGATGACCTAGGCAGCCGTTCTATCGTACTTCATCGTCCGATCCATCTACCAAGATATTCCTGATCCAAATAATGTCTTACTGCAGCAAAATAGTGTGGAGGAGGTCTGTCTTGTTGGAACGTGATTTTGAAGTTACTAAATTCATCTGGATTGTCTTCCAGAATTTCGATAATTAGCGCCTCAATCGAGGTCTCTAACATCTCCAGGTACGCTTTACCGGTTAAGTTGCCATTCAAAAATATAGGCCCAACTATGTGGTTTCCCAGAATACCTGTCCAGGCATTTCGTTTTTCTGGAAACTGTGTATGGTTCTCACTAAATACGTGAAGATTTGTATTACTCCAGTATCCAGGGTGAAATTTATTTCTTTTCAACACCCCGTGCACCGTCCTTTAACTGACTTCATAGGAAGATGCAACTTGAGTTGTAGAAACTCAAACGTTCCGCGCAAAAAGATTTCAAGTAAATATTAAAAAATTGAAACCATCTAAAACCCGAAAAAGTAAAATAAGTTGGAGAATTACAAAAACGCAAACTTTTTTGACAATTGTCCTGAGGTGGACTTGTGAATCTGTATTAATTAAATTATGCGCTAAACTGAAATTTTAGTATTTAATTATTTTACGCGTCAAAGCTATCTTGCACAAAAACAAAATTATTATGGTTATTAGGTGTCACTTGCCGTAAATCCTATTGAAAATTATTGGCCACAATGGCACCGTGACGCCATCAATGATGATTACTTCGAAAGTACGAAAAGAAGTTTACGTACAGTTATTTTTCACATTTCTGGGAGGGGGGACTTTTGGCTAGCATTGTATATGTATATATATATATATATATATATATATATATATATATATATATATATATATATATATATATATATATATATATATACCAAGTGTCCCATTAAGGATGGATCGCGGCCGTATCTTGAAACTATTTATCCCACAGCTTTGGGGAAAAAAGAATTGTACTAAAAATGATCATGAGAAATTCACCAAAAATATTTTTAAGCTTCTAAAACGACCGCAAGAGGGCGTGACGAGCTAAACATTTTAAAAAATCATTTTTTGTGTGTATTTTCAAGTGTCAACCGAGTAAGAAAAATTCTCAGTTATAATTAGCAAACTGTCTCCTACAACTTTGTTTTATGACACTGTGTCGTAATTTCACGAATAGACGGGTGGGGGGAGTTTTACCTATTGAGATAAAAAGTCGTCTGATGTCCGTTTGCCTTAACCGATTTTCCTCAATTTGGATTAATTTAAAAGGCAATTGCTGGGACAATTAGAGAATCTGGGAGATAAATTATTTAGTTTATAAATGAAACCGCGAGGTGGCGTTATATTCAACAATAGTTTTTTTGAAGTTTTGTTCAGTTTTTTCAAATGGAATGGTACAGTTTCTATTACATGGCTAGAAAGGTAATTTAAAGAGGAATCATCCAGTGAAAACCCGAAATCGATATCTCTGTGATGTCAAGAGATATTTCGATTTTTCTGAAAAAAATCAGTTAGTTTTAATTTTTACCGTAATATTAAGTTAAAAATTGGTCTTAATATTTAGTATCAATCATCATAAATGTTCTAATCCTGACCTTGATAATATTTTCTAAGTTAATTACATAAGGGGAAAAAATGCCTTTCCCCAATTGTTGCATTTTCTTTTTTGTGATGCTTAAATACTTAAATATAATATATATATATATATATATATATATATATATATATATATATATATATATATATATATATATATATATATATATATATATATATATATATATATATAGTTCTGCTAATATTGTGCACTAGTAGATAAAGAACAAAATGCCAGATAAATGGGAGACCGCTTTAATTGTATCAATCCATAAAAAGGCAATAAAGAAATAGGTAAAAATACAGGCCAATAACATACGCAGAAATAATATTAGGGCAGTACCAAAATGGTTTAAGACCAGGCAGGTAAACAATAAATGGAACTATTATTATTATTCACGTATGGGCCCTGGTGGACCACGCGAAGTACAATTAGAGGAGTTTGTTGTTGTTAGCCTTCCTTTGCGCCCATACTAATTTCATTCTTTCGCTATGAGCTTTTTTCCTTTCGTCAGACCAAGTTGTTCCAGTCTTTCTACATTTTTCTCTCTGGCCAACCTTCCAAACGTTAACCTTGTGTCTGAAACAGCCTCTATCCTGAATTTCACTTTGTATAATATTTGCTGATCTTAGGTCCTCTTTAATTGCAGTAATCCATTTAATTATTTCTACTTTAGCTCTACTCCTGTTTTCATAAAATTCGACTATTTGTCTAGTTAACCTACTCGGATTCATCCGTTTGATGTGTCCGTAAAACTTAAGTCTTCTTTTTCTCATATCGCTATGTATATCTGTGTATTGTTTGATTTCTTGGATTTCTCGAAGTCGGTATGTTGTGCTATTTATTTGTTTGGGGCCTAGGATTTTTCTTTCCTTCTTTTCAATGTCCTCGATGTCCCTCTTTCTATTCAAAATGAGCGTTTCTGCAGCATATAGATACTCTGGCTTAATATCTGTGTTATAGCGTCTCAGTTTTGTGTCTTTAGATAGGCATTTTTTGTTGGAAAATGGAACTATGATATATTGTTTTTGTAGACGTTTGAAACTTGAATCACTAATCAGATCAAGAATAATAAATTAACTAAAAACATTAGGAATATTTAAAAAAATTATAGAGTTATTGGAAAATACATTAAAGAATACTAAGGGCAAAGTAATATTTCAAGGAATGATTACAAAGGTATTCAACATAAATAAAGGTGTGAAACAGGGAGACCCAATAACATCAACGATATTTAACCTGAACTGGTAGGCAAGCCTTAACAATAAAAATATTATAACAAATGAGATCCAACTAATTACCTAGGCAGGTTTGCCTGGGCAGACCTTGTTGTAATAGCCGAATCCAAAATTAATAAAGGCAAATTTCGAATGAAAGTCAATGAGGTTCGAATCAAAAAATAAAGTTCGAATGAAAGGTTAATAAAGAAAAAACAAATTACATGAGAGAGGGAAGAAAAATTCTGAATAGAAAAATCCCCCTAATAATAATTTTGGGATAGAATCGATGTTTACTTATTTAAGAACTATATTGGCAAAAATGGGACAGAAAGAATACTGAAGGGAAATCAAGTTTTTGAAATGCACAGAATGTTGTTGAAATCTAAATCCAATCCAAAAACGATCTCCAATCGTAGAATTCATTATTGAGTATTGTGACCCAAAGGCTTTATGCATCTGAATGTCAATCTAAATGAAGATAGCGGTAAATGACGTCCGGTGATGTGGTGAGTCTTATAGATCCATTTTTTTTTGCTGTTCGTCCTCGAGGTCTCTTGTCATTAATTTTGCCCTGGACAATCAACTTTTCCAGATTGTTATCATTCCTGCTCATGATGTGGCCAAATAAATCGACATTTTTGATTGAAGACATTAATAAGAGCAGTATTTACATATGCACTAGAGTCAGCTAACATAAATAAGAAAGAACAAGATCTAAAAATACTGGACAGGAAAATACTGAGAAAAATACTTGGATCGGACATTTTGACGACCATCAGAAAACTTACTTCTCAGGACATAGAAAATATTAAACATTTGGAAGCCGTTAGCCTACTAATGGACGTAATCTGAAGTAATTGGAATAAGTAGCTATTAATTATTCATCACTATTCATTGCAAATACAAGCCATGAGTTAATGAAAATATTGCATACTACAAAATATAAATTTGCATGAAGATCTCTTCAGCATGCTTACAACTTTCGCGGACTCCAATATACTTAACGATGTTTTTTTTTCGTGGACATTTACGATCAAGCGGTATCCCCCCCAAGATTGTCTTGGTCCATCCGTCGCCACATCGCCTCGCTAATGGCCTGCCCATCTCCATTTCAATTCCTTTACTCTTTCAATGATATCACATACTTTCGTTTATCCCTTAATTTTTATGTATTATTTATTTATTTATTTTTTATGTATCAAAACCAAAAAACATTCTGAGACACCCTATATTGCACAGCGTATATAACTCATTTTCATTTTTGAAAGACAGAAAGAAAATATTAACCTGCGTGGGCTAAGTAACTCTCTGTACAAGTCCGACGACGCCTTGACGATTTATCGATGTTTTAGTTTGTGGCTTGGTGCTAAGGATTTAGATCAGAAGATATATGATCTTTTTTTTAGAATGAAAAATAAACGGATATATTAGAGACACTATAAAATTAATGATGTTTTTAAATTGAAATTGAAAATGCGACATATATCACAATGTCGTTCATTTGGTTGCAGGAATATTGCACTCCCTCATCTAAACAATAAAACTCGTTCACTATAATTTTTAATGGGAAATGCCGCGTTTCTAAATATGAATCATTTATTGACAAATATGCATATTTATATACATAAATGTATGATATATATATATATATATATATATATATATATATATATATATATATATATATAATATATATATTATATATATATATATATATATATATATATATATATATATATATATATATATATATATATAATATATATAATATATATTATATATATTATATATATTATATATATTATATATATTATATATATTATATATATTATATATATTAGGCGCAGGAGAGAATTGATATTTATCGTTCCAAAGAAAGTTTTTGCCTTTGGTTTCGGACGTTGACTGAATCTCCGACTCTCTCTGAAAGATTTTGCGTTTAAGCCCGGACGTCACAGAATCCGAAAGTCCGGTTGTACCAGGAAAGCTGGCAGAGGATTGTTTACTTCTTAATTACCTGGTAATTACTAGAACGCTTCATCTTGTACTTTGAATTAAAGATTTGAACCATGACGGTTCAGAGGTTAAGACTGGAGGGGTTAGTTCCAGAATATAAATCTCAACCGCAGCACTGGTGAATATATATGTATATATATATATATATATATATATATATATATATATATATATATATATATATATATATATATATATATATATATATATATATATATATATATATATCATCATCATCATCATCATCAGCCCGTATCGATCCACTGCACGATGAAGGCCTCTTCAGCATGCTTCCAACCTTCACGGTCCTGGGCTTTCCTCTGCCACTCGGGTCCAATATACTTAACGATGTCATCAGTCCATCGTGCTTTCGGTCTTCTTCGCGGACGTTTGCGATCAAGCGGTATCCACTCCAGGATTGCCTTGGTCCATCTGTCGTCCCATCGCCTCGCTATATGGCCTGCCCATCTCCATTTCAACTGTTTTACTCTTCCAATGATGTCACAGACTTTTGTTTGTTCCCTGATCCATGCGCGGGACTTTCTGTCTCGTCTTGTAATGCCAAGCATACATCTTTCCATTCCCCTCTGTGCCACCCGAAGTTTTTGAATTGATTGCGATGTGAGTGTCCAGGTTTCACTTCCGTATGTCATAACGGGTAGAACGCACTGATCGAATACTTTTCTTTTCAGGCAAAGTGGGAGTCTGCTTTTAAACACTATGTTGAGCCTACCAAATGCCTGCCAGCCACATTTAACACGCCGTTCCACCTCCCGGGCGGTATTCCCCTCCATGGAAATCCTCTGCCCAAGATATACAAAGCTGTCCACAATCTCTAAATCCCTTCCTAAAACTGAAATTCTTCTGTCCTGAGCGAAGTTATTGAACATAACCTGACTCTTTTTCAGGTTTATTTTCAAGCCATATGGTTCGCCAGCCCTTTGCAGTTCTTGTATACGTCTTTGCAGCTCCTCTGGGTCTTGTGAAATGAGAATAATATCATCTGCAAATCTAAGATGGTTTAAGTTTGCACCATTGATCTTTACCCCATCATGTTCCCAATCCAGTTTACGGAATACTTCTTCAAGGCCAGCCGAGAAAAGAATAGGCGATATTGCGTCACCCTGCCGTACACCTCGTTCTATATTAATTCCCACTTCAAGATCATCAAGGTGAATTGTGGCTGTAGCTCCATCATATATCGATTCTAATAGGTTTACATAGGCTCTCTCTACACCTTGGCTAAGCAGTGCATCCATTATCGCATGCTTTGAGATGGAATCAAAGGCTTTTTCGTAGTCGATAAAAGCCAAGCACAGTGGCATGGTGTATTCGTTGTGCCTTTCTATGACCTGCTGTACAACCTGGATGTGATCCATTGTACTGAATCCACTTCTGAATCCTGCTTGTTCTCTTGGTTGTGCGTCATTCAGTTTTTTTAATATTCTTTTAGAAATTATCTTAGTGAAAACTTTGTACGTCACTGATAGGAGGCTTATTGGACGGTAGTTCTTTAAATCTTCCTGTGCTCCTTTTTTATGTAAAAGGATCACTTCTGCATTTTTCCATAAGTCAGGTACTTTTTGTTCTTTGAGGCATTTTGAGTATAATTTTGCCAGTGTTTTATGTACCGTCCGACCACCAGCTTTTAGCATTTCGACAGTTACACTATCCTTTCCTGGAGCCTTGCCGTTCTTCATCAATTCTATAGCATTTGTTACTTCCTCCACTAGGATATCTGGTATTATATATTGTTCTTCCGTTGGTATTGCTGTCCCTGACTGGCTCTGATCTTCATATAACTGGGAATAAAACCTTCTGACAATCTCTAACATTTGGGTACGCGTCCTGCACACTGTGCTATCCTCACGCTTTAAAGCATATATTTGCGTTCTTTTGTTTCTCAGCTTCTGTTTAGCTTTGTTAATTCCTTTGTTTTCTTCCAGGGTTTTTTGCACTAGCTGCATATTGAATCGGCGCGTGTCCTCTCTGATACGTTTTCTTATAGTTTTGCAGAGCTCAGTGTACTCGACCCTGCCAAAAGGACTACCTGCATTTCTCATTGCTCTCCGTTTCTTCATTAAATCAATGGTCTCACTGGAGATTTTTGTTTGTTTGATTACATATATATATATATATATATATATATATATATATATATATATATATATATATATATATATATATATATATATATATATATATATATATGTAAAATCTCGGCGTTTCGACTTCCACTTTGAAGCCATTATCAAGAGAATCTAGTTGATTTCCACCGAGGCCGAGAACCAAATGAATCAGTTATTTAATTAAAAGGAGAAAGTTGAATTAATTTGTCTTCATATTGGTGGCTTCAATCTACGAGATGCGCGCGCTCAGTGCGGACCATGGGCACACACTACCAGTTGATTTTAGTTTTACTAAGTTATTTCTTAAAAACTCTGGATTTGGAAGTGACTTATCGGGATGTCTTGAGTGAAATTCAGCACACGCATCGCGTAGACTTAAGCCACAAACATGAAGAAAAATTAATTGAACTTTCTCTTTTTGATTAAATAATTGATTCATCTTAGCAACTGAATTAAAACGTTATTTTTTTACACATTCAAATACAACAGCTTTCAAATGACACAATGATAGTACAATAATGAGAGCCCCTTTCAAACCACACAAGTTTTGTTTAATTTCCAAGCACTACTATTGCTATGTTAGCTTCCTTTAGTGCCTGTCGACTGCAGATTATTTTAATTGTTTTTGCTAATTGTTCTAAGCTCCAATAACTCCAATAAAATCCAATAGCTCCAATAACTCCAATAAATAAATCTGACAAAACATTTCTTATTTCGAATTTTAAGATTTGTCAAATTATGTTAAAAAAATACAATAATGTTGCTATTTAAAAAATATTGTTTTAGTGTTGTATTGTTTTTCTTAGTCATGTTATTTCCTACAACTTTGCATTTGGAAGTACTAGTTTATCACTTCAAATAAAAAAGTTAGCCTATGTCAGGTTTTAAAAAAAATACACTCTATATACCAGGTGGTTAAAAACACTAGTTTACAAATTTTAACTTTTTTTATATACCTCGAGAGAAATGTATATAAATATGTTAACCTACCTTCTTTAAACCGAAGTTTTAGCAGAAATATACTATCATGTCACATTTTTTTTCTAAAGTTAAATCATTTTTTTCAACTACCCTGCATGGTGACTTTAGTCTAATTTTTATTTATTCGATTCAAACAACAAATATCTTGTTTCAAATTGAATTAAAATGTCGAATAGAAAGTGTAAACAAAGTTCTGATCGTTTTTGCTACGTTTGTGGGCAATTATATTTAAAAAAAAGACCGATTGTAGATCCATTACAAAGTGCATATCTTCATTATTTTGGATTTACTGTTGCGAACCAAGAAAAGAAGTGGGTGTCTTATGTGTTTTATGAAAGCTGTGGAATCGTTTTACTTCAGTGATCATAAGGAGATAACGTATACCTTCCATTTGGTTCAACAATATTATGGAGAGCACCTAATAATCATGAAAATGACTGTTACTTTTGCATTACAAAGACAGTGCGATATAATACAAAAAAATAAGGCGAGTATTGTATATGCCAAAATTCCGTCTGTTAAGCCAATTTTACATTCGAAGGATCTTCCATATCCACTTTTTAAAGTAAGGAATCAAAACTATAATAAAACAGAGTGGCGCTTATTCACAGACTCTTCAAAATATAGTCTTAAAGCTGTTTTATTACAGAACGGGAATAAGAAACCATCTATACCAATAAGACACGCAGTGAATTGTAAAAAGAGCTATAAAACGATGTGTACTTTAATGAATTTAATATTGAAGTATGAAGAACACTAATGGAAAATGTGCAGCGACCTCAAAGATCATCGGTTTGTTATTGGGATTGCAGAGTGGTTACACAAAATACTCTTGTTTCCTTTGTCTGTGGGGCAGCGGGACCAGAAAGCATCATTATGTAAGAAATAAATGGCCTATTCGGAACGAGTATATTCCAGGCACAATAAACATTAAAAATGAGTCGTTGGTAGATCCAAAAGACATTGTTCTACGCCCTTTATTCATTAAATTGGGACTTGTGAAAAACTTTGTGAAGGCGCTAAACAAAAATAGTGATGCTTTCCTGTATTTAAAAAAAAAAATTACAGAAAAAAAGTATTACAGAAGCAAAACTGAAAGCGGGGATATTTATTGGCCCACAGATAAGTTGTAAGGCCCCGTAAAGATGTAAAAGATCTTCAGTTTGAAAGCCTTTTATCTGTTAATGAAAAAGCTGCTTGGAAGTCATTCAAAATGGATGTCGAAGAATTTTTGGCAAATGAAAAAAGTGAAAATTTTAAAAACATTGTTGCTGATTTACCGAAAAATTTTCAACAGATGGGAGTGAACTTGATTCATTTCCGGAACTCGCATTTGAGTTTTTTCCCTGGAAACTTAGGAAGTATGAGTGACGAATAGGGGGGACGTTTCCACCAAGATAAATATTTTCGAAGAACGACATCAAGGATTTTGGGATGAAAATATGTCAGGGGATTACTGTTGGTCTATTATAAGAGAAATCGATTCAAAAAATCTATAAAAAGATGGCGAAAATTAGCCATTTTAATTTTTTTTTATTCATACTAAGATTTTTTTTCCCATTTTTAAGCAAATAAATATTTCTAAAAGCAGACGGGACAGAATTTTTGTATTATTTTTTCTGGATAACTCTTACTTAAACAAACAATGATTAACAACTTTTAGCTGTGGTATAAAAACCGTGTAAACTAGTGTAATTCTTATTTTTTTAAGAGATGGAGCTGCAAACAGTGGTCGGTTCACAGTTTAATATCTAATGCCATCTTACTGCTACTATAGTACCTTTTAAAACGCCATTGATGTTTGCCATTGACGCCATTGACGATTTCGAGTTAGCGTCATATTTTTTTCATGTAGAATACATGTTGGGTTTCAAGCGAAATAAAGAGCATTTGCGGCACTACTGCTTTTCGAGTGAAAGCTTCGTGGTATACCTGTATGGGGCGTTGGTTTAGATGACTCAGAAGGGGTGATTTCGACTTGAAAAATAAAGAACGCCCAAGTCAACCGCCAAAAAATTTGAAGATGTCGAATTGCAAACATTATTGGAAGAAGACGATATGCAAACTAAACAACAAATAGCAAAGAGGTTAAATGTGGGTCACCGAACCATTTGTGATAGTCTGCATGCAATGGGAAAGATCCAAAAGACATGATAATGGGTACCACATCAATTGAGTGAATAAAGCAAAAATACTTTTTTGCATCGGATCGTGACTAGAGGCGAAAAATGGATATATTTCTAGAACTAAACTTGAAGAGATTTACCACTAAACTTGGTTGGTAAGCGAAACGTGCGTCGAGCAGTTCAAAAAAGCGTTTTGGTGTTTAGTGGTAAATCTCTTCAAGTTTAGTATTTCACACCAAAGGTTCCAACAGAAGAATTATTTCTAGAAGCCAAAACGCAGAAAATCATGGGTTGACTCAGGACAACCATTTACATCGACCGCAAGAACGAATCGTTTTGGAAAGACGACAATGCTGTGAATTTGGTGGGATCAGAAAGGTGTCCTGTACCATGAGCTGATGTCTGATGAGGGTCATTTTCACCGAAATGGATTTTGGCCAATAAACAAAATTCAAATTACTGGGGCACAAAAAAATCCAAATACAAATTTATAAAAGGCTTCTCCATAGTGATAGTCACAGTGTTTTTGAATTTGAATTTTTCAGTTTAGGGCCGCGTCAGCAACTGAGGCCATTGGGCAACCCATAAAGAGTATACCAGACAAGAACTAATAAAAAATGAATATAGTAAATATTATAAGTAAAATTTAATGGAACGTCGCATCGGTAACAGTGACCATTTAGCGACTATATTATATTTTGATGAAGAAGGCTGTTAGTGTTTAAAGTGGAGACTCAAGATTGAAAGCAAGGAGGGAAAAGGGAGAATGAAGTTACTGTTGGGAAAGTGATGGACTATATAAAATCTATGAAGGATATTTCTCTTAAGTAAGAGAGAAGAAAGTCGAGGTTGTCTAACTGAAAGAGTGATTGCAGATCGTTTGAGACATTGAGACGTGTCCTGATGTTAAGGGAGGCGCGACATTCTGTAAAAACATGTCGGACAGATTAGTGGTCACAGCATTGAGAGCAGATGGGAGGAGATTCAAATCTCAAAAGATATTGATGAGTAAAGGCACTGTGTCCAGTTCTTGTTCTGAACTAAATTGTGGAGATTTTTCTGGAAGAAAATGACGGAAAGTTGTTGATGTAAAAGTCTGTTTTAACTTCTTTTAATTTATTACGTCGCTCTAAAGAGCTCTAACTATTTTGTATTTCTTTTCTAACTAGAGATTTGGTAAATGAGTGGAGATCAGAGGATACTATAGTGGGACAAGGGGATCCTGTAGTGGATGCTATTTTAGCCTCAGTATCCGCTCTCTCATTTCCCATAATACCACAGTGGCTAGGAACCCATATAAATCGGAGAGAGGAGTCAAGAGCAAGAATGTCTTCAATGAGGTGCAAACAAAGCGATGTAATTGTATGTTTATTTGACCCTATTTCTAGTGATCTTAGTGAGTTAGCAGAGTCCGAGCAAACTAGGAGGTTGAGTATATATATGAATGAAAGGGATTTTTCCATGGCTAGGTTTTTTGCAGTCCGAATAATGGATTGGGAAGCTTAGTCGATAGTGGGAGACCAAAGTGGGAGTAGAGGAGCCTTATGAGTAATATACGAAAACGGAACCCACTCCGGAGTTTGACTTAGATCTATCTGTAAAGTTAATGATAGTCGGGAGCAGAGGATTTAGGATGGAACGGAAGAGATGGTTAAAAGTATATACTGAGGTGTATTGTTTATCATATTGAAGCAGTGAAAAGGAATGGAATGAAAGGGTCAATGGAGGGTATTTTGAAGGAGTAATTGGGTAACAGTCTAGAGAGGGGAGGTTAAATTTGTCCTTGAGTGATGTAAAGGTGTGAAGGACAGGGACAAGGACAGTGTCGACTTGGAGGAGAAATGGCCTGGAGGCCAAATTGTAGTAATAGTTCATAAGAAATTGGGGTCGATACGATAAGGGTTCTATCTCTGCTTCGCAATGGATTTATCATATTGAAGCAGTGAAAAGGAATGGAATGAAAGGGCCAATGGAGGGTATTTTGAAGGAGTAATTGGGTAACAGTCTAGAGAGGGGAGGTTAAATTTGTCCTTGAGTGATGTAAAGGTGTGAAGGACAGGGACAAGGACAGTGTCGACTTGGAGGAGAAATGGCCTGGAGACCAAACTGTAGTAATAGTTCATAAGAAATTGGGGTCGATACGATAAGGGTTCTATCTCTGCTTCGCAATGGAGGCTGGTGACAGGGGGAGTGCAGAAAAGTTCTAGGTGACATTCTGATAGCAGAATTTTAAATCGGATCAATCAATTTAAGAGAAGAAGCTGGAGCAGAATGGAATACAGTACAGCCGTAATCTATCTTCGGCCTGATTGCTATTAGGTAAATTTTCCTAAGCGAATGACAATCAGCACTCCAAGGAGAGTGCGCAAGAAACTTTACGAGTCTGAGTGACCTTGTACAGCGGGATCTAAGTTCCATTAAATGTGGTTTCCATTAAAGACGATGATCAAATGTGAGGCTAAGGAATTTTCCGGTAAATATTGTGTAGATCATAAAGCGTGTAATGAAAGTAATATGGATTAAAGAGTATATGGTTATATTCCAATGGAACTCAAAGGTTAAAAGGCAGTAGACAATGTACACACTGTAAATCAGTTCAAGTGTGCAGTTTCTGCATAGAGAATGGGTGGACATTTATTTTTTGAAAAATAAAAAAGGATGAGAGGAAGCCGTTAATGCCCAACTTTATAGGCATATCTTTGAAAACGTTTACTAGACTCAATTAGGAAACGCGGATTCAGTTCAGAAGGATGGTGGTACGTCCCATACTGCATGGGCAATTACACTGCAAATTTTAAATGGGATACCTATTTTTGCTCAACCCTGTATTACATTCAATATGTTCCAGTACGACTCCCTTTTCAAATATGTTGATTTTAAACAAAAACACACATAAAACATTGGAAAAATGATAAAATAACATCGGAATTCATTACGGCAACCTATCGTTTGGTGCGTGTATACAACACAGCTGACACGGCGTTGTCAGCTGATATTTAATAAGTGTAACTACAAGTGTAACGTTTTGTTAGCATTCTAATTATTTTATCGTCAGGTAAATTAATGATTTTTGAATACGATTAACTGAATCTATTTGCCTAATTGCCTCCTGTTACGCCATTAACATTTTAGTAGTTTCGATCTTGTTAGATCAGAAAACGGTCAAATTTTAAAAATAAGTTCTGTATTATATATACGTCTATCGAATGAAAAAGGTGAGTGATTGAATTTATATATAACCAGTAGCGCAATCTTTAAATGACTATACGCATTATCTAATTTCGCATTTAAACTGTCATCTCCGGAAATGACAAGGTATCTCTTAATCATTAGTATTTATTATGGAAACAAGTCTGTTTTGTCTTAAGTTGGGTCTATCTCTAACAGTTTGAATTGAAGAAAACATTCTCCCAGAAAAGTACGAAATGATTTTGTATGTCTACCAGGTTTATCAAAGAGCTTTTCTGATTAAAATAAGTATTGTTTTGTTTATTCACCTCCCCTGGTCAGTATAAAATATTAAACATACAAAGAAAATTTAAAAAATATATATAATTAAGTTTATATTGGTGTTTTTTAAATTTACTTTAAGTTAAAATATTGAAAAAGAGAAAAAGTTTTGGTGACTTTGATCAAAATATACGAGAGTTGCTATTTACATATCCGGAATAATAAATAAAAACAAATATTTATCATTGAAAATAGTTCTATTGTTTTACAATATATTCTCCGCGATGATCGATATACTTTTGCGTACGTTTGAACCAATTTTCATAGCACTTAGCATTAACCGCTTCTTTTGGCGTCGAAAATCGTGGACCACGTAGTTTATTCTTTATGGAAAGGTACAAAAAGAAATCATTGGGTGCCAAATCAGGACTGAACGGCAGATGACCGATCAATTCGATGTTTTTACCGGTCAAATATTGAGTTGTTCGGTCCGATGTGTGAGAGTTTGCGTTGTCATGGTGAAGAATGATCCTGCATCGCTGGTTGTTTTTGCTTATTTCTTCAAAGACTTCTGGCAAACAAATGGTTGCGTACCATTCAGAACTGACCGTACGAAGATTCTCTAGTTCCGCTGTAGCGACATGCCCATTTATGCCAAAAATATAGGCGGCCATTTATTTCGAAGTGCTTCTTGCGTGACCAACTCTTCTTGAGTTTGGCTCATTCTGAAATACTCATACAGTCGACTGCTGTTTATTTTCGGGCTCATATTCATAGATCCAAGATTCGTCATCTGTGTTGATGTTATACACGGCTTTTGACGCACCACGATTCTATTTTTTGAGCATGCCTTTACACCAATCGACATGGGTCTTTTTTTTGAGCAATTATCAAATTATGCGGAATCCAACGCGCATAAATATTTTTCACGGCTAAATGTTCAAGTTTGTCATACTAATGCCCAGGGATGCTTGAATTTTACTGTATATCATATAACGATTTTGCTTTATCAGTTTGCGCACAGTATCTATGTTTTCTGCCACAACAATCAATTTTGAACGACCTTCTTTAAATTCGTCAGTGAGCGAACGACGGCCACGATTGAATTCACTATGTGCCGTTTTAGATGATGCTTACCGCTAAAAGATCGATACACTGTTTGTTGTTGAGTTAATCAATGTCATGTTGTTGAGTTAATTCAATTTTTTGACTGAGATGAAATTTTCAAGTCACTAAACGGCACAAATAGCGTCCATATCACAAAACTTTCTGAGTACGTATATAATCAATAATGACATGTACGATGTATATGTCAGAGGGTGCCTAACAACGTGTCTTTGGCCACACTTTTACAACTGGACTGGAATGTTTTGGTCCATCCACCGTACTCTGTTGAATTTGTGCCCTCCAAATACCATTTATTTAGATCGCTTCAAAACAGCTTTGATGGTAAAAACTTTACTGCCTAGGAAGACTTGAAAAATTATTCGGATCAGATCTTTAGTCAGAAACATCAAAACTTCTATGAGTGCGGGACTATGTCACGAACAGAACGGCACATAATATGTCGATTATATGAAATTTTTACTACATAATTTTTTTCTCAAACTGAACGTTTGGAAAGCAGCTGAACGAATGACCACAGGTACGATCATGTCGAATACAGGCTCTCTGGTAAGCGTCCGAAATCGTTCGTGACCCGAGTGACGACGGTTTAAGGCTAGAAACCAGTTTCGAGAGAGACTTGCGGACGTTTTGCTGGCGACTGGAGGTATGGACAATTTTTGCGTTGAACACGGATACATTTTCTTTGTTTTTCAATATTTTTACAATCGCCCACGCGCCACCTTTTCATGCAGGGAATATCTCCAGCATCTCATAATTGTATTTATCAATATTCAAATATACTGGAAATAAAAACACAAAATAATATCAGAGATAGATGTAAATTATGACTGACTTCTCCTGAAGTCTATCTCTTTTATAAAGCAGACTTTTCACAACAAACCACCCGGTATATTCCAATAATTCAGCAATACCAAGGTACCGACTTCAAAGTGAACGTACCCGACCAGTAATTCACCCAACCCCATCGTAAAATAATTTCCCAGCGACATTAATAGCAAAAACAAGCGCTTTGCGACGTCACAGCACAGTCAGCGACGAATCTGGAAGCGATAAAATCCGAAGAAGCTCGAACGCAGGACCGGCTCGGCAGGTCCGAACGTTCCAAAAACATAACTTGAAGCATTACCAGGGTGTTCTTCATAGTTCTCGGTGCAATAAATAAACCTTTCTCAATTTATGTGTATATTTTCTTAATACACAGTATCTCGAAAAAATTATGGACCTTTTTAAATAAAAAAAATAATTATTTATTTTGCCAAAATTATCTCTTCGGCATCAATACACCGTTGGGCATTTTTTATGTCGTTTTTCGGAATCGCTTCAAAAATGCTGGTGTAACACTGCCATAAAACGTTCCTTTTATGTCTAGTTTGAGTTTCGGGAATAGGAAATTGTCACATGGAAATAAATCAGCCGAATACGGAGGATGCTGAAGCACTAACACCTGTTTTTTCGAGTAATTTCTTGGTCAAACAACAAACCGAGCACAGACTGTCCGTTTATTTAGATCTTTTGTCAAAATTTCGTGAATCATGCCTTTGGTGGTATTTAATTCCTTCGCTCTCTATCACAGTTGAATTCGCATCGTATGCGATCATTTCACGCAGTTTTTTCACCAACTCTTCGCGATGTTTGTTTTTTTGCCCGGTCTGGCTTTGAGTCGTTATCCAAAGCATCACGACTGTCCTGGAATCGTTTATACCACTCGAACACACTCGTTATCGTGTATTATGAGATGCTCCAACCTAGTCAAACGGCCACTGCTGGCCATTATCAAAAGGAGCTAGTTCGAGCTCTAGCAGTGTACAAGAATTTTCTTTCATAACTGCTTCCAATTCGTCATTCTCCACATTTTTGGCAGACGCCGAATTTGGACCGCCACCTAGATTGGACTTTATATATCTCGGATAACACATATATGTCCTAGTGTGGGCATTATATTGAACATTAGCGTAAACTACTTTGCTGCAAAAAGTAGCAGTGCACTACATTGTTTGACAGTAGAGACAGAGGAGAATTAATCTTTTAATAGATCCGAATTAAATAATTTAACAAACAACGAAACACTTTTGGTCATTGTTAAAATTAGTAACAACAAATTGTATTATATATTTTAAAAGCAAATGTATTCAGGTACAAATTAGTGTGATAATTTTATTAGTTAAGTTAAAAGTAGGGTTATGTAGTATATTTTAGCATTATGAGTCAAGTTGTTTAGATTGGATCATGTCGCAGTTGCCTAAAATGGACCGGTACAATTTAGGCAACCATGATAAACTACAATTCCGAATTAATCTTTTATGTCTTTTAGGGTCCATATGACTAAAAGAAGACATTACGGACGTTGGTTCGAAAGTGATTTATTAAAGGCTGCTGCAGCTTATAGGAATGGTGATACTGGTTTGAACGATTGTAGTCGTATTTATCATGTACCTAAAGCAACTATAAAGAGATAGAGAGAGAGAATTTAGAGATTGATATAGCCGCATCAGCAACAAGCCTATGTAGCGGCCGTAGCTTGGAGGGTTGTAGATCAGTTTCAAAATTTGTTCACATAAAGTTGCTGATTACAATGTGTAAAGGAACGCATAATACATTACATACATATTAAAAATGTGAGCATAGATAAACAGGTTCACAATACAGTAAGAAAAGTAATTAGTAAAAATAATACATGTTAAAATTAGTAAAATAAAGATAAAACATAAATTGGTGATAATATCAAACTAATATAAAAAAATCTATATAAAACATGATTACACTGTATAAAAAGTATAGGTAAATGGTCAATTCTTCTATTGGAACCATTGGTATGAAACACTAAACTTGAAGAGATTTACCACTAAACACCAAAACACTTTTTTGAACTGCTCGACGCACGTTTCGCTAACCATGTTAGCATCATCAGGAAATGACTTAATCTAATTCTAAAACTAAACTATGTTCTATTTATATGAAAACCATACCTAACGAAGCGTGTAAAAATGATGAACCGTGAAGTGTACTAAGCCTTACATTAATAATTGAAAAAGTTGACTGAAAGGAATCGGTCCTTTATCTCGGTTTATGATTTTCTTACATTTTTCTATTTGAATGCTTTCATATCCATCCAAGCACTTTTAATTAGTCTTAAATTACTAATATCTATACTGTGGTCATGTTCGGTTGCATGTTGGGCAACACAAGATTTTTCATTTCTCCCATATCTAATGTGGGCAATAAGTTCTTTAGTTTTGATTGATTGCGCGGTTGGCTCTTGGTGAAACATAGTAACAATGATAATAATTAAAACACTTGGTATTTGTTTCACAATATATTCCTGATATTCTCTAACATGTTTCGGCCTCGCGACCATTCTCAAAGAGAGTTATGTATAAACTAAACTAAAGTTTCAAAGTGCTGTCTAATGGAAGTCGGTTTTTTCTCGTTAAATTTATTACACTATCAATAATTGGAGTATTTCCGAAGTCTAGCTGGGTGTTTGTTAGGTTTTTGCCGTCGTATATGGCTTTTTTAATTTCGAAAATTTCCAGGTAATTTTACAGCCTGCTTTTATTGCAGCTATGTATTAATTAAACCATTTTTTTAACATTAATAATACCAAATTAATACATAGCTGCAATAAAAGCAGGCTGTTAAATTACCTGGAAATTTTCGAAATTAAAAAAGCCATATACCACGGCAAAAACCTAACAAACACCCAGCTAGACTTCGGAAATACTCCAATTATTGATAGTGTAATAAATTTAACGAGAAAAAACCGACTTCCATTAGACAGCACTTTGAAACTTTAGTTTAGTTTATACATAACTCTCTTTGAGAATGGTCGCGAGGCCGAAACATGTTAGAGAATATCTGGAATATATTGTGAAACAAATACCAAGTGTTTTAATTATTATCAATAAGTTCTTTATATCTTGTCAATATGGATCTTTTTGTTTGCACAATATACCTTCGATCACAGTCTTGATAACTAATTTCGTAAAACCCCGACTTTTCATGCTGCTCTACTTTATCCTTTGGATTACCCAGAACTTCTCTGAATTTATTATATGGTTTGTACACAACCTTAATGTCCACTTTTTTCAAAATTTTGTCTAGTCCTCTTGTCAACAGGGCATCAAATGGTATTACCATGAATTTCTTTGTGTTCTGATCCTTTTGAAAAGTCGAAGATTCTTTCAATAATGTTCTGAACTTATGTTTTCTAATTAGTTTATCTACAATGTTCTTATTATAACCATTCACTTCAGATACCTCCGAAATTAATTTTAATTCTTTGTTATAATTATCTTTATTTAAAGGAAAATTAATTACGGAGGTATCTGAAGTGAACGGTTATAATAAGAACATTGTAGATAAACTAATTAGAAAACATAAGTTCAGAACATTATTGAAAGAATCTTCGACTTTTCAAAAGGATCAGAACACAAATAAATTCATGGTAATACCATTTGATGCCCTGTTGACAAGAGGACTAGACAAAATTTTGAAAAAAGTGGACATTAAGGTTGTGTACAAACCATATAATAAATTAAGAGAAGTTCTGGGTAATCCAAAGGATAAAGTAGAGCAGCATGAAAAGTCGGGGATTTACGAAATTAGTTATCAAGACTGTGATCGAAGGTATATTGTGCAAACAAAAAGATCCATATTGACAAGATATAAATAACATATTGCCGACATTAGATATGGGAGAAATGAAAAATCTTGTGTTGCCCAATATGCACCCGAACATGACCACAGTATAGATATTAGTAATTTAAGACTAATTAAAAGTGCCAATAATAATAGGGCTTTGGATGCATATGAAAGCAATCAAATAGAAAAATGTAAGAAAATCATGAACCGAGATAAAGGACCGATTCCTTTCAGTCAACTTTTTCAATTATTAATATAAGGCTTAGTACACTTCACGGTTCATGATTTTTACACGCTTCGTTAGGTATGGTTTTCATATAAATAGAACATAGTTTAGTTTTAGAATTAGATTAAATCATCTCCTGATGATGCTAACATGGTTAGCGAAACCTGCGTCGAGCAGTTCAAAAAAGTGTTTTGGTGTTTAGTGGTAAATCTCTTCAAGTTTATAGATAAACGGGTTAACAAAACGTAATATAGCACATAATAAAATAATGTAAGTTAAAATTAAGCGTAAAATAAAATAAGCATATTTATATATGGGAAAAGATTCATATTTTTGAAATGAGGGATGCTTCCTTTAGAAAAGCAAAGAGGGAGGTTACATGATTACGAGACAATATGGATGATAGTTCTTGTGGTAAATTATGTTTTTGTCTGAGGAAACAAAGAGCCCTGCATTCAGTGAGGATGTGTTTTACTGAAAGAAAACGAAAAGGAACGTGTGCGAAAAAATTCTGAGACGAGTCCATATAACTGCACACCGTCTATCTAAAGGGGGAAGGGAGGATTTATCAAAAAAGTTTGGAGGAAATTGGGAAAAGTTTAGAGGAGTGATGAGAGAGTTCCTAATTAAATTAATCTTCAAATTAGGGCATCCCCGGAAGCTTTGTTACTATATCAGAATCAGGTTACATAAATTCCGAATTGTTTGTTGAGTGATTGAAGCATTTCAAAAATCATGTAAACTGCATATCAAGATAAGAAAGTTCTTTTACTGCTTGATGGGCATACGAGTCATAGCAAGAACTTAAAAGCTTGTACTTTTGCCAGGGAAAATGGAATAGTATTACTGCAGTTGTGTTTTTTTCCCTTTATTTGGATTTTTCGCCACTATCTAAAACTCAAAAAATATCAGAAATACCTGTTCTTATTTAAATATCTTTCATTAAATAAAAACAGGTATTTTTGATATTTTTTGAGTTTTAGATAGTGGCGAAAAACCCAAATAAAGGAAAAAATATATATATGAACACACCACAATCATTCAGACATTACTTGCAGTTGTCAGGGCATACCACCCATCGTTTGCAACCTCTAGATGTTGCTTTCTTTGGGTCGCTACAGAAATATTTTGTTCAGGTGCAAAAAACTTTTCTTCGTCAATATAAAGGTGATAAGATATATCAAATTCAAATTTCTAAATTACTTAATGAAGCATATGGCAGAGCGACAACTGTGGCAGTAGCTGAAAATGCCTTTCGTGCCATTGGTATTTGGCCAGCTAACAGACATATTTTTCAGGATCACCGGTTTTCACCACTACCAACACATAATTCACAACCAGGTACATCGTCCTCTCGAGCACAAAGAAGTATTGCTCAGAAAGCACAATTATTATCAACTATTGATAATGCACTGGGATTAAAACGTGGCATCAAAAAAAAAGATTAAAAATACAAAATCAAAAAATATTGGGAGGAGAAGATGTGGCAAAGAAGAGGAGATAAAAAAAAACAAAGAGTACAAATGAAAATAACATGGTTTTGTTCCATATGTGATAAAATAAGGGAAGAGATGCATTACATGTCACGCTAGTGTGCTGGTGTCAAAAGATCAAGAAGAATTTTTGTTTTAATTGTACTTAATGGTTCACTGTAAGGGACCAGTGGTCCATCGCAAGAAACCGGTTTCCTTGGATGGACCGAACACTCAATTTTTACAAATTAATTTTTTATGTTAATAATAAGTAAAAAAAAATAAAATAGTTATGTTAGTTTAAAGAATAGAATAGTACAATTAATATAAATGTTTTTATTAAAAATGCTTTTACAAGCTCATATATAAAAAAATGTTGACAAAATTCAACGACAATGTAAGTTGACAAAATTCGACGACTCTCCCCTAAAGCTGGGTCCACATCAATTCAAATTTGTATTGTGCGGGGTATATGTGCTGTATGGAGTGTGCCTGCGCGGCAATGTAGATGCTCTGACACACACACAAATATTATTGCCGCACAGAAAGCACACGAACCATCTGTTGTCCATCAGATAATTCAAACAAATTGTTCCAGTAAATTCAACACACACGCAAAATTTTATCGGTGTGGACCCAGCTTAATATGTAAGAAACAACTTCTTTTAGTTGAGAAGCCAAAATAATATTGTAAAATATTTTCAAATATTCTTTTGCGAACGCTTCAAAATAATCATACCGAGAAAAAAAGTTAATTCGAATTGAGAATCGAATATTATACTTCTTTGGAAAATGCTACTTTTACATATATGAGATTTTTTTTATTAAACATGCGTTATCTGTTTTTAAAAATCATTATTTATAATACACTAAAATTTGAATAGAGGTATAGGGGAAAATCTGGTATATTGGACTGGCAACTAAATTGGACCGCTCTCATATTTCAAAAAGATTTTTTTTTCAATTTCAATATTGGCAACACCAAGCGATATGCACCTAACTTCACTGCATATCGGCCATATTATTTTCGTTGTGGCATTAACTGTCTGTGTTTTTTTTTGAAAATCTATTTTTGATATTTTTAACGTAAATTCCATCGATCCGTGCTAACGGTATAGTTAAGTTAAAGGTAAGCATACAGTGTTTGTAATTTATAGTTTAGAAGCGTAATTTATCTACAATCAAAATACGCGAAACGATTGCATTTGTAGGTTATAACGTATAAGATTTGTTTTTATGACGTATCAAGACTGTTGGTTAAAATGGACCGAAAGCAATTGGATAAAAAGAATCCAATTTACCGTACCGTACTGTCCAATTTACCGTACCAATTTTTTCTTATTACAGATGACCGATAAAAAGTATTATAAATTGTCAAAATACCATACGTGATTACAGAAATAAAGAGATTGGTGTAAATAAATGCGCAAGATTGCATAAGATTCCAAAAGCCACTATAAAGCGGCATTTAGACATAGGTGATACAAGTGAGTCCCAAGATATAATAAAAGAAAGGCGACCTATATTTAGCAATGAGTTTAACAACCTGAAGCTATCTCCTTACACAGAGCTAAAGCGTTTAATAGGGGAAATTTGAATTACTTTTTTGATATAAATATCGTGTGTCCCAGCCAAATGAAATAAATTCTTTAATAAATAAATGGGGGCGTGTTCGAAAAGACGCTCGAACACGTCGATTGGTATTTTTAGATGCGCATTTTTTTCAACAAATTTTTATATACAGGGTGTGTCATGTAACAGTGGCCAATACCAACTTTCTTATTTTAAATATATCCTGTATATTATTTAATTTTTGGATTCTTCAGGAAATTCTAGACATACTTCATGTAAAATATCCTAGACTTATCTTCAACTGTTTCGGAAATATTAAGTGTTTTCAGATTTATTGCAAAAATTAACTGATTTTTTTGATTTTTTTTTTTGAAAATTATTTGATTACAGAAATTCGCTACAACACACAATAGAAAGGTAGTATTGGCCTCTGTTACATGACACACCCTACGAACTACACTGATGAACTACACTTTTTTTTAACACTGTAAACAAAATTGTGGAAATTTCAAGACTATTTAGTTTTTGTATACATATTTTATTTAAAACATTTAATGTAACGAATGCTCGAATTGTGAACCCTGGACGTCCTGGCAACACCCTCAAGTAAAACTGATTCCTGACATTATTTAATGTTATGTGTAAGGGCGTAATTGACCTAATGTTGTCGGTAATGCGTCCTCTTAAATCATTCAGATCTTGTGGCTTGGTTTTGTATACGAGGCTTTTGAGATATCCCCATAAAAAAAATCCAACGGAGTGAGGTCCGGGGACCAAGGTGGCCATTCTAGTGGTCCTCTCCTCCCAATCCATAGATTTGGAAACACATTATCGAGGTACTGCCGCACATTAAGTTGGCGATTTGGAATGATAAGATTTGGAATGAGCTGATTTTGGAGAAAATTTACCCCATTTAAATTTGGATCGAAAAATATTGGACCAATTATTTGATCTCCTATAATACCTGCCCATACATTAATATTTTTAGGTCTTTGTGTGTGAATTTCCCGCATCCAGTGAGGATTTTCTCTCGACCAATAACGACAGTTCTGGCGATTGACATGCCCATGAAAAGTAAAAGTAGATTCATCACAAAATAAAATGTTTTCCACTCTCAGAAGGTTGTTGTCTATTCTGTGCATCATTTGTTCGCAAAACTCCATTCTCCTGTCGAAGTCGTCTTCACTAAGCTCTTGAGTAGGCTGTAGCTTATACGGATGCATTTTATTCTCTTTCAATATTCTGGCAACCGAAGAGCGACCAACATTGTTTTCCAAGGCAACTTGTCGAGTTGAGGTATGCGGATTGTCTTGGAATGCAAGCATTACATCCAATTTTTTGTTATCGGTCAACGACACTGCCTCCTTCTTAATTTGTCTCATGTGTCCCAGTTCTCTAAATTGTTTTGCAACTTTACTTACTGTACCTTGGGATATGGGTGGTAAGTCAGGATATTTTTCTCTAAAGAGACGAATAACTTCGGCTAGAGTTCGTGTCCTATCTCCATAACCATAATAAGAAAGTTGGTATTGGCCACTGTTACATGACACACCCTGTATAAAAAAAAATTGTTGAAAAAAATGCGCATCTAAAAATACCAATCGACGTGTTCGAGCGTTTTTTCGAACACACCTCCATTTATTTATTAACGAATTTATTCCATTTGGCTGGGACACACGGTATATATGAAAATATTGTTGGCACAAATGAACTGACTCCTAATAAAATATTTAGTGTTGATGAAAGCGTATTTCAAAGAAACCTCAAAAAGTTTTAGGTGATAAAGGGAAAAAAGGGGTGCTTTAACTAGCGGCGAAAGAGGTGTAAATACCACAATGGTTGCTTGTGCTAGTGCATCTAGTCAATTGATTCCGCCAATGATAATTTTTAAGCGAATGCGAATAAATTAATAGTTATAGGAGGGAGCTCCAGCTGGGAGTATTGTAACAGTTTCGGAGTCTGATTACATAAATTGTCAAATGTCCGATCAATGGCTACATCATTTTATTTCTGCGGTCAAACTAACAAAAAAGATAAAGTCTTGTTACTATTGGATGTTAATACCACACATAGTAAAAATGTTGATGTTTTTTTATTAGCTCCTGACAATGGCGTTATTTTGTTACAATTATCGGGACACACAACTCATAGACCTCAAGCATTAGATGTGTCGTTTTTCAAGCCCATGAGTACTTACTACACGCATCAAATCCCAGTAGAACTGTTACTCAATATCAACTTAGTCCATTGATTAATACAGCTTATCAACATGCAGCCACTATTAGCAATGTAGTGAATAACTTTAAAGCATCGGGCATTTGGCCCGTTAATCGAAATGTTTTTCAAAACTGCCATATTGCGGCTGCTGATTCTTTGCTTGTAACTGATACTAAAACTAACACGCCATCCTCTTCAAACTTTCCTCTCCAAACTCAATTTTCCACGTAATCTAAGACACAAGTTGCAATGCATTCCATGTCGCAGATAGCCACATAATTCTTTAGAAATTATATCATCTAGTTGGCAGAATATTGAGCAATTAGATTTTACCAAACCATCCACATCGCAGGCTATTCAGGTAAGATGTGAAGTAGAAGCCAGTCTTAACTTTCTGTAACCAGTACCAAGGACCAGGCGAACCATCAAAGGTAGAGGGACACAGAAAACTGTTGAATTGACCTCTAGTCCGAACAAAAATAATTTATAAGCGTTACAACAGAAGCGAAAGGCGATTAAATTAAATTTAAACAAGAAAAATAATAAAAAACAAACTAAAATCTCTAATAAAACAGGAATAAATAAAAAACAAAATCCACAAAATTGTGGAAAAGGACGTAAATAAGTACAGAGAGAAAAAAATGGCCCAAATTACCAAACTTTCCCCTATATTTTTTTTTCTCAGCGCAAAATAACTTAACATTTTGTTAACAATAAAGCGTAACAAAAGTACTTGGGTTTTTTCCTTTGTTTATAAATAAAGGATTATTACTTCACTCCTAACAGGTTTAATCCAATTTCAACTTTTCCTTTCAACAGAAAAACATTCCTTGATCAGCATTAAAATGAGTGAAATAAGTTGCAAAATTAGTGCAATTTTAAGGTTTACTAATTGACGTCGCTTGTGAGATAGTGAGAAGTAGAGAGTGAATGTACCGAATCAACTCTGGTTCAAAAAGTTCCTGGAAGGAGACGTAATAATTCAATTGATTGGGTTCCTGATGGTGGGGTGATAAATTCAGAACTCTACTCAGTTCAGCTCGGGAGAATGCATGCTGTTCTGGCCGAAAAATATAAAGCTTTGGTCAAGCTCCTTCACCAAGACGCAATAATATTTCCCTCAGTCAGCATATAGCCCCGATCTGGCTCCGTCGGATTACCACTTATTCCGATGCATGACTTACTTTTTGCCAGGAAAAAAAATCAGAACTGAAGACAATGTAAACACGGGCTGCAGTGAGTTTTTTGTCTACAAATACTCATTGTGGTAGGGAAAAGGAAAGTCTTGGTTCAAAGATGGGTTGAAATCATCGAAAACAACGGCCTATATTTCAAGAAATAACCTCCAGGTATCCATTTTTTAAACTGAAAAGCTAAGTATTTTAAAAACGCATATACTTTTGTTAAACCTTAATCACATAGAAGATGGTGCATACACTAATTGTTAAACGATAACGCTATATTAATGTTTAAGTTAATTATAGCAGTAGAGTTCTTATTCAGAAGAAATCTTGGTGATAACCTTTTCATTTACGGTCAAAATCAAGACATTTTTATTTTGCCCCCGTAGAGCTGAGGTGTGTCTCATCTAAGGCCCTTTAATCAAGTCTAAATTGATCCATTACCGGTCAATCATCAAAGAGACTGTCATAAACGCCCGTCCAACTTTTATAACTTTAATAACCCCATTAAATCGTTTTAATATAAGAGGTGGATCAGGTTTTTTTTATTTCTGAGTCCCACGGAATACAACAAATATGATTATTATCGTCGGAATTAATACGCATTTTCTCGTAAAGGTGATAGATAAATGTCGTAATAACATCCATAACTTTAAAGAATCATTTAATACTTGTATTACTTTTTTTATTGTGTGTCTAATATTCTGACTGTGAGTGTATACTAAGGACATCATTTCGTGAATTCTCGTCATACATCATATAATCACCGACCATAAAAGAACATGATATACAGTACAATTAAAAAATAAAAATAAAGAAGTCCTTTAAATTTATCTAGTTAATTTTTCTTCAGTACAAACAACGCAATAAATTATATTTCCGATTATCTCATTCGCAATGCAATCCAATTGCCTCCGCTTTCGTATTTTTACTCGACACGACGACGTTTCGCTATCGAAGCGTTCATCAGGGCTCTGTTACGAAACCCGTCATTCTGGCGAATGATAACATCGGCCTGGCGAGGTCACAGTCAAAGTGACGAGCCCCGGGTCTTCATCGCCTCGAGCGCGTTCAGACTGTGCCGCCGGAAGGGCATTTAACTGCCGAGCAGCCGTATCTATTCTGATTTATGCGAATCGGGCCTTCCTTTTTCGTGTTTGCACTAGTTTCGCGGCGTATTTTCCAACTGTTTCCATTACGGTTCGGTTAAAAATGAAGTGATTAACGTCGCTTTTGACCGATTTCGTCTATTTTCCGTTGTGGTGTTGAGTTTCTGGTGCGCGCGAATGAAACAACCGACGTGTCCACAACCTCGACTCTACATAATAATTTTCAATCGTGAAAAAAATGCATTTGAAGAGTCCAGGGGAAAAACGATGATGGTTTTTTTTACAATTTTTGGGAAATCGAAAAACAAACTTTCAAGTCGTCCCAGCACCATAATTTTATGAAATTCACCAATCTGATGAGGTGATTTACTGTTACAAACCCTTCCCTAAGGCCGGTCGCGTTGGTGCGGACGTTAAGAGCAGTGGCCTGCCACTGCTGTGCCGAAACCGCACTGGAGCGGTAGTTGGTTCGATTCCAGCGCTCGGATGGTTGTTTTTCTTTCTTTCTTCTAGCTGTTTACTTCCTAAATGTTTGTGATCATTTCTAGGCAAGAGTGTAAAATTCGACTACGAATTACCCCTCAGTCACGCCAGTTAAAGGCTGGGTAAGGCCGGATGCCTTCTGAGAAGTGTTCTACGTTGGTCACTCGCCAGTCGGTAGGTTTCCTGATAGACTCATGGGTAGGCACATAACCAAGGGTTTATAGCACGTTAAGCTGTAGGTCCAGTCGCTAAATAGCCTAGTTGCTGATGCGCCTCTAACCCTAACACTTTACCTTTACCTTCCCTAAGAGTTTGTACAAAAATAACCAACAAAAGTAACCAATAGATACTAGTACCAACAGAACCGATAGATATAGAATAGCAACAAAAATTGTATTTCAGTTTAAAACATTTTTGATAAAATACCTAATATTTATTAAGAAAAAAATTACTTATTTATTAAGTATAAATATAAGATTGGAACATTATAAAATGTGAAACATAATGTAAATAGTTAAAACTATCAAAGATAAAGATAAAAATATTAAAAAATGGCTATGTATTTAGGTAGGTATGAACAAAAAATATATACCCCCTAATTTATAAAACAGAAAATAATTAATATTATGTACATACCATTTTTTTTAAACAAATTTCTTTAAGCTTCCTATTAAATACCTAGGTGTAAAAAGATTAAAATTTTAGGAAGTAGCTTTTGAAATTAGCTCAGAGAATTGTTACTAAAATAAAAACAAACAATCTTTAGTTATCTACCCAGTATCTTCGTAATCGAAGAAGTTATCTTCGCTATTTTTTTCAAGAGTGTAGTCTATAGGAAGAGTATAATAAAAGAATTTAGCTTCTTCATTTACTAAAAATTTCGACAATTGTTGACATGAGATAGATAATGGGCCATTATAAGCGTTTTTAAGTGCTGTCGTTGGTGGCTGTCTCATCCCTTTATTTTTACTCCTTTTCGGCGCTTCCTACAGTACTTTATTTTTTATATTCTCCAAAAAATGTAGATCTATGGGAAATATACTTTGAATTGCGAATGATCTGTAATCAGTGGATGACTCTTCTTGGAAATGGACACTTCTCCTTGAAAATAAGAGTGAGGTATCAGTCCATGCCTTAAAAAGGCTTTGTTGACAGTTGAGCACAATAAATGGTGACGGGTTGCTTCGGCTGTCCCTTATTACTTCCCCCAGTCTTCTGGCAGTTCCTCGCTAGCGTTTTGATTTATTCTGATGTAGAACATGAATATTAAATGAACAAACATTCAATTTGTAGTACGAGTCATTAGTTGTTACTTTTGGCAATAGTAGGTTTTTCTGGAAATACATAGCAATAACAACAGTTTGGGGTTTCTTCGAGCATTGTTTCCCCCAATATCTTTTTAAAGCATAAAACTTTTCTACTTTACGTAAGTGCATCTCTTGTGCTACTTCTGAACTTAACAGTTCTTGTTTTTTTGATCTTTTCAATTATTGTATGTTTAATAGAATCATTCAGTTTTTTATTAACATATTTGAAAATGTCGCAAGTGCTACAAGTATGTTTCCGGGGGTAACTGAAGGCAAAGTTAAAATCATGGTTAAAAATTGTCCTGTCGTAGGACACTTTATTTTCAGGATGATTCGTGTTATACATCGAGGCAATCTTGACAGTAAACTCGAACAGATTTACCACTAAACATGAAATAACTTTTTGAGTAAATCATCTCCTGATGATGCGAAAAATGGTTAGCGAAACGTGCGTTGAGAAGTTTCAAAAAGTGATTTGGTGTTTAGTGGTAAATTTCTTCGAGTTTAGTGTTCACGAAGGATTCACAAGAATTAATCTTAGCAGTGTTGAGTTCCTCAGGCAAGTACAGCTTGATAGTATTTAACGAATAATATGACTGTCGACCTTTTAAAGACTTGATGAAGTCCTTAATTTTCATAACCGTTTCATACATCAATTTATGTGGTCGGGTGTTATGTTTCCTCCGTATATCTTTAGGACTAGATCCAGTGGATGATAAAGAGCTTTGTAGGGCCTGGACCCGCCATGGTGTTATCAGCAAAAAAATCAGCAAAAACAAAAAAAATGTTAAAATGAGGTGTTCTATTCAAACTATCATATCTAGACGAAATTAATAGATAAAAACTTTTCTCCAACGGCATTTAAAAAGGGACTTAATGTACTTTCAGATACTTATTACATAATTTAGTTTTATTTTAAAATATATATTTATTTAGTTAGGTAAAGTTCATTGGTATGATGCTATTCAAAAATCGATTCGATCTCGCTTTCACTCTCTTTGTCGTTGAAAATATCAGCTGCCTCTTATAACGCTTTTACTTCAGACGCATAGCGAGAACGTGAACGCATGTTCATTTTGAGCTAAATAGAAAATGAAAGAAACCGATAAATAAATGTTTAAAAAATTAAAAATCAAAGTTTTCGATAAAATTACTAGAGAAAATATAATATTTATGATTTAGTTAACAGAAACTGTGTCAAGATCGAAAAAAAAAACACACTATTTAGGCAAAAAGATTATACTAAGGTTATATTAAGATACACTGACTACGGTTGCTTATATTTTTGTTAGTATTCACATCTTAAGATGGCTATGGTGGGGATCTGTAGTGGGGATATAAGAGAAAAACACTTTTAATTCACTCTTGGGTATCCCTTATCCAGTGCTTCTCTTGAGGGTTAATTCCACAAAACAATTATTAATTAATTAACAATTTGGTGTGGTTTATGTTCTGGAAGTGGACCGTACTTATTTGAAAACGAAAATGAAAATGCAGTTACTGTCAATGGAGAACGCTACACGATTTTTTCTGACACGAATTGGATGATTTTGATCTGGACGACATTTGGTTCCAACAAGATGGTGCAACATGCCATTCATCTCGTGACACAATTAATTTATTGAGAGAAAAGTCCAATGACCGTCTAATTTCAAGAAATGCCGTTGTTACCTGGCTGCCAAGATTATGCGATATAGCTCCATTGGACTTTTTTCTATGGGGTTATGTGAAATCATTGATATACACCAATAAACACCCCAAACACTCAATGACCTTAAAACTAACATTATTTGTATTATTGGTGAAATGAATGCCGATTTATGTGACAAAGTGATCAAAAATTGGTGTTCTAGAATATAAATATATTTAATCCAGAGGCGGCAATTTACATTTTTTTATTCTCTAATTCTGTAGTATAGACATTACAAATTCTAACTAGGTTAAATATATCTTTTTTCAATTTTTTTTTCTAAACGGTTTCAGTCTCTTCAGACGCCGAATAAGTCCGTTGTTGTCGAGTAACGAGATCACTTCGATATTTTCATGGCTTTCCGGCCTCTTCTGGTGTTTGTTTGCAAACCCTTTGATCTCATCTTCGACCATAGGCACTTTCAGGTCTCGATGGATGTCTTCATTTCGAATGTACCACGGGGCATTGACAATACTGCGAAGTACTTTGCTTTTTTTAAACGTCTGAATGACTTTTATATTAGATTTATTGGTGCATTCCCAAACTTGGATGCTATAAGTCTATATAGGCTTCAGAATTTGCTTATAAAGAAGCAATTTATTATGTATTGACAACACAGAGTGGCGCCCTAGTAACCAATACATTTTTCTGACTTTGAGACCCAGTTGCTCACGTTTCTTCTTGGCATGCGTTTTCCATCTTAGCTTGGCATCCAGAGTCATGCACAGATACTTTGCTTCGTTGGCATGTGGGATTCTTTTCTGGTTGACTATCACTGGTATATAGTTAAATTTCGTGTTGGTGAAATTGACATGGGTCGACTTCGCCTCATTTAATTGAATGCGCCATTTCTTTGTCCAATTGGTGACATTGTTGACAGCTGGTTGGAGTTTGTTTGTAGCTGAATGAATTTAATTTCCAATAGCGAGTAAAGCTGTATCATCGGCGAATGTTGCCTTCATTACTCCACTGCTCTGTGGGATATCGCTGGTGTACAGTAAATAAAAGACAGGTCCGCGAACGCTGCCTTGTGGCACTTCAGCACATATCTTTTTAAGATCTGAATATTCTTTACCATGCTTGACTCTAAAGTGACGGTCAGTGATGTATGAATGAAGAATTTGGCTTATTTGTCATGGTAGTTATTTTTCCAGCTTGTATTCGACGCTCTGATGACACACTCGGTCGAATGCTTGGGCCACATCGACGAATATCGTTGCACAGATATTTTTCTCTTCTAGTGCTCTCTCGATTACATAAGTGATTCGATGTACTTAATCTATTGTCGAGTGCTGCGTAATACAGTAATACATAGTTTATTTAGCAGTCTTTTGTCATCCGGGGATCGAGTTTGCTGCCTTGTTTTCCGAGCATTTCTTTTTTCGTGTACCAGATCTCGAATTTCCTTGATATAGTTCGATCCTGGTATTTTTAACTTCAGTTTGGGTGTATTATTACTGTGTACGTAGCTTGCTCCAAGTCAACAGCTAGTTTTTAAGGGTTATAGTTAGCTCAATTATTTGTTCAAGCTCTATTCGAAATCCATCCCAATATTACGTACTCACTTAGTGAGAGCACAATTGCTGAGTGGTCAGATGCCAAGTTAAAGCTTCCTTCAATGCTGACATATGAGGATGCAATGTTGCCCAACACGAAGAAGTCGACTAAGCTTGGCACTTCATTTCTATTTCTAGACAGTACGTTGGTTTGCCTGTTGATTGGAAGTCACAGGCCATTCTCTTTGTAGCTGCGTACAGTTGTTTTCCTTTCGGTGTAAAATGTTCCTCCTTTGGTGACTTTCCTACTGGGCAATTTATTGCAGCAATTGTGATGTCTTTAGATTTCATCTGGACTGTTACTGTTGTCGCTTGTATTTCAGTGGTATCATATTCAACATTTATGTAGTGCTTTATGTTTTTTTTTATTATCAATGCTGATCCGACTTTTCCTGGTAGGTTCGAGCGGGCAGTGTGATAAGCTTTGTATCCTCTTATTTTACAATAATTTGTTTTGGTCATGCGTGTCTCTGAGATTAGAGCTACATCAATTCTATCATTTCATAGGAATGTTGTCCATTGAATGTTCCATTGAATCTTGAATCCATGTCCATAGGAATGGCCATTTACATGAAATTATTTTCGAATTCGTCTACTTTATTTAACGGCTTTATTTAATAAAATTAATCTAAATAGGGTAATTAGAAGGATAGATCTTTATTTTCCTTCCATTTCCAATATTTAAAATTAAATTTAAAAAAAATCACGTTGATATCTTGCACCGTTCTCTTTTTATTTCAAATTAAAAATATTTAGCTCTTAATTGATATAAAAAAAATAGCGCACCTAATTTTACGCCCCACGGTATTAATTAGTATTTTTGCGAACAGTACAGTTTGAAACGTCGTTAACACCCTTTTTCCCACCCATCTGGACAGACCATCAGGCCGGAAACCATTCATCCCCAGTCAAAAATGGACATGCAGCCCGGCCGTTTGTCAATCGGCCCCACTAGACGACAGAAAAAGACGCGTCCAATGAATGTCCGCCGCAGAACGAGGAGGCCCATTAATTTTTTCGGCGATTTATGCGCGACACGCTGTTGAACGATGCCCGTCCCGACGTTAAAAATGCGTCGCGATGGCACAAAAAAAATGAGCGCGACGTTCTAGGTCCGTTTGAAAATGGTCGGATTTTCGTATACAAGTAGCAGTCAATTTGCAAACGTGTATCACAACTGTTTTATAACTTTCAATAAGTCAATTGAATTAATTGCAATTCCAAAGTAACTTTAACTTTATTTATTATTAAATTATTAAATCTACCCAAATTAGATTCCTTGTGGGTCAATAAAACTCTAGAAGGGATAGTAACATTTTGCAGCATTACTTTCAAGCGTTCTAAGTCAGCACCATGAGCGAAATCGGATCAAGGCGCTTCAAATTCATTACTAGTTTGGTTTTTGAAAATAGCCAGAAATCGCATGGAGTTAAATCAGGTGAATATGATGTAATCTTTGTGATGGTCTAGTATCAAGATATTTGTTTATATAATATATCATCATCATCATCATCAATCCGTGCAGGATGAAGGCAGGATGAAGGTCTAATCAGCATGCTTCCAACTTTCACGGCCCTGGGCTTTCTTCCGCCATTCGGGTCCTATATACTTAACGATGTCAACAGTCCATCCAGCTTTCGGTCTTCTTCGCGGACGTTTGCGATCAAGCGGTATCTGTTGTCCCATCGCCTCGCTACATGGGCTGCCCATCTCCATTTCAATTGCTTCACTCTTATAATGATGTCACACACTTTCGTTTGTTCCCTGATCCATACGCAGGGCTTTCTGTCTCGTCTTGTAATACCAAGCATAGATCTTTCCATTCCCCTTTGTGCTACCCGAAGTTTTTGAATTGATTGCGATGTGAGTGTCCAGGTTTCACTTCCATACGTCATAACAGACAGGACGCACTGATCGAAGACTTTTCTTTTCAGGCGAACCATTGATATTTACACCATCCTGTTCCCAATCCAATTTACGGAATACTTCCTCAAGGCAAGCCGAGAAAAAATCAGGCGATATTGCGTCACCCTGCTTTACACCTCGTTCTACATTAATTGCCACTTGAAGATTATCAAGGTGAATTGTCGCTGTAGCTCCATCATATATCGATGTTTATATATGCTTTGTCAAGCCCCTGGCTAAGCAGTGCATTCATTATGCCATGCTTTGAGATGGAGTCAAATGCCTTTTCGTAGTCGATAAAAGCCAAGCATAGTGACATGGTGTATTCGTTGTGCCTTTCTATGGCCTTCTGTACAACCTGGATGTGATCTATTGTAGTGAATCTACTTCTGAATCCTGCTTGTTCTCTTGGTTGTGCGTCATTCAGTTTTCTTAATATTCTTTTAGATATTATCTTAGTAAAAACTTTGTACATTACTGATAGGAGGCTTATTGGACGGTAGTTCTTTAAATCTTCCTGTGCTCTTTTCTTATGTAAAAGGACCACTTCTGCATTTTTCCATAAGTCAGGTACTTTTTGTTTTTTGAGGCATTTTATGTAACGTTCGACCACCAGCTTTTAGCATTTCGACAGTTACACTGTCCATTCCTAGAGCCTTGCCGTTTTTCATCGATTCTATAACATTTGTTACTTCCTCCACTAGAATATATAGTATTTGTTCTTCCGTGGGTATTGTTGTCTTTGATTGGTTTTCATCTTCATATAACTGGGAATAAAATTTTCTGACAACCTCTAACATTTGTGTTCGCGCCTTGCACACTATGCCATCCTTACCCCTTAACGCATACATTTACTTACTTTTGTTTCTTAGCTTCTGTTTAGTACCTTGTTAAATTGTTTTCTTCCATATATATAAATAAAGATTAATATCTAAAATTGCCACTATATTTAAAATTGTATTATAACCTTTATAATCAAACAGATCCCAGTAAATAACGGATACGACCCAAACATTATGAATAAAATAATTAACAAAAAAGTTATAATAAAAACATTAATTCAATATATATCGTGTCAATAATATCAAGAATGCAGCGTACAAAACAATTACATATCTAACCATTTATACAAACCAAACAATATAAATAATGCTTTCAAAACAAAACAAATATATTTTTTTTGTGTATGTCAACGATACTTACATTGACAACAATGAATAAACAATTGTTGTCAATGTAAGTATCGTTGACATACACAAAAAAATATATTTACTTTCACTCGTTACTTTATATATTACAGATTAATATAATTTGTTTTTTAGTTTAGTTTTGAAAACGGGGGGAGAGTACCCTTCGAAACGTTAACGTTAAAAGTTTGTAAACATTTTTATAACATTTTTATATCTTTAAAATTTTGTTCGCTAGGCAAATTTATTACAAAAAAGAATCACTGAGAAATTTGTCTCCGTTTGGTTTTTTGTTTTTACCCAGTGATTCTTTCTTTAAATAAGAACAGGTATTTTTGATATTTTTTGAGTTTTAGATAGTGGCGAAAAACCCAAATAAAGGAAAAAAATATACACAATCGATAAAAAACGCATGTTTATTCCAAAAGTTTTATAATTTTTCGTTCATTAACTTATTGGTTTTTCAAAACATTCCTAAGAAAAGTTCTCAAGATATACACGAAACTATGTATTTTTATATATCTCTACCCTGTTACATTTTAATTATGTTACGAATCGGTCGAACCATTTGATATTTTCCCGTTTCCTTCAAATTAAGGACACTTAGCTCAATATCATATTTCAATTTCATCAAATTCGTAAGAAAAATGAAATTACGAGTGGATTATCTTAAGAGGTGCTTTAAAAATATTTTTAGTTGCTCAGGAAGCATAGGAACTGTGAAAACACACGTCGAACAAATCTCGATTATATATAGGGGAAATTTTAGTAATATTTTTGGTGACAAATGTTACACCACTTTTAAATAATTCGACACAAAAATATGAAAGTTTCTAAGTTGAAATAGGTCACTAGACACGGGGGATAGAAGATTAATTGAGGGCTCTGTATAACTAAATTTACGCGTATTAAACTTCTCAACACGCCATCTAACGAATTATATTTGACAAATATCACAGTCATATGGTCATACTTGAGCCATCTCTGTGTCAGCCCAAGAACTGTTCCAATTACTCTCGTAATAACCAACTATTTTCTATTTTGTCAGCTTGGGTTTTGAGTTACCCTTACTCATATTGACTTGATTAAACCCTTGTATGGGTACTGTGATTTTAGGGGCCTCTAGTTGACCCATGAAATTACTGACTAATTGCCAGTAGATTCTGTAGGTGGTTTTATGAAAGAAAGTCTTGGTCGACTTTGGAGGTTAATAAGAAGAAGGGGGAGGGCCTTGGTTGGCCGGTACGTGTGTGCACTGTATTACCAGCGCGAAGGACGGGCTTGACAGTCGGGACCTGGGCCTAGCTGGCGGAGGTCGCGTCGTCTTGGCTGCTTTGCGTTTGTAATCCAGAAGGTTTTTGCTGTAGTTTGAATAGTGTGTTAATTTGTGCCTGGAGGAGGCACATCATTTGTTGCATTTGGGCTGTAAATCCGGCCATCATGGAGGTTGGATCTGCAGGTGCTGGTGGAAACCGCTTTGGAGACGACGTCTTCGAGGCTTGTTTCCGGTTGGGTTTTTTCGCTGCACCTGGAGTAGTTCGCTGTATGCGGTTCCCCGCAGATGCAGCATTTCGGCGGTAGGCTGGGGTCCAGTTTGCACTCACTGCGGTGAAGGCCCGCGCACTTTACACATACTGATGGTGCTTCACATTGGGACGAAACGTGTCCGCATTTGTGGCAATTGAAACATTGACGTGTTTTGGGTTTTCTGATTTTTACCACTACTTGGATGGATTGGTGCTGGATACGGTTTATTTCTAAGATGTTGGATTCGTCTGACGGGACCGTGACCTGGACAATCGCGATCGGCGTCTTCTGGCTGGTTTGCCATCTTATGATGTTGGTCGGATGGAAACCCATGTTTGTCAGCTCTCGACTGATTTCTTCGGTCGGGATGGATTCCGTTATTCCTCGCAGAAGGACGTGGAGGAACTTGGGTTCATTTTGAAAGGCGTGGAAATGGTAGCCTTTTTCTATGAAATGCCGAAGGATTGTATTTCTGTCTTCGTCCGAACGGGGGGTTAGCAGCACCCCGTCCGGAATTCTTTTGGCTGGCCCTATGGCCACGTTGCTTTTTTCGAGGTGGCGGGCCACCTCGAGGAAGGCCGATATGTCCCGAAGGATCATCGGTGTCGATCTTGTTTCGGTGCCTGCGGGCGGTGTTGGCGCCGTGCCAGCTGCGGGATCGGCCGTCATGGTCGGCGGGTCCCGGGGATCGGCGGTCTCCAGGAGGTTGGAGTCCGAGTTTTCAATTGGAGCGGTTTCGTCTTCAGCGTGCTGCTTGGCTTTTCGGCGTCTCCGCCGTCTAGCTTTGGCGGAGACCTGCGTGAAATTTTCGGGTTCAGAGTATGGGGAAGGAATTTCTTCTTCTTCAGGGGCCGAATCGGCCTCTTCTTCAGGAGGTGGAGTTGCGTTTTCGGTTTTTGAGCATTCCTTGCGCAGGAGGCTGTTTTGGGTCTCGAGGGTTTCGATGTCCTTCTTTAGTTGCTCGTTGATAGATGTCAATGCATCTATCATGCTTTTCTGGGTGGCGGTACTTACTTCCCATATCTCCTTCCTTGCGTTGATTTTGTCTAAGACAATTTGGATTGTCTCGAGGCGGTGATTTGATTCCTCCAGTGCTGTCTGGTGGTGGTCTTGGCAGTGGTTGTAGTGATCTCGATAGAGTTCACAGGCGTTTGCTAGTTGGCGCTTAGACAAGCGCATGAAGTCTGTATCTTGCAATTTGTCTAGCTCGTTCATCGCTACAACGAGGAGAAAATCCGCGAGCACAACTACTGACGTACACTAAACGTTTACCGTATCGGTATGAGGAGCGCAGGAGCGATCGGACACGTCCGATCTCAACGGCTGCCTGGACTGAACTGATGGTTAATAACCAACTGCAAACGGATCAACGTTATAGCTATCAGAAAACCAAAAGTTTAAATGTTACGGGTGGACGAAACCGAATATCTAAAGGAATGTATATTGTCCAAATTTTTCATTTAAAACAAAAAGAAACCGAGAGAATATATATTCATATATGAAACTGAGAATATATAGTTATACATTAGCGTCAGAGCTAAAGATCTATATAGATTAGAAATAGTAATTAGACGAACAATTTTGAGCCCATTTAAAGGTAAAATGCGCTTTCCTGGGTGGTATATTTTGCGAGGCAACGTTCCCTCTGTCTGCGTTACCGGTAAAAGCGACATTAGTCGAAGATTAAGATCGGAATGGCGGCATCTCGGCATACTCCGGTCTCCGGAATAAATTCGGCGGTATCCGAGCCTCTTTGAATTGACCATAATTAGCGACGACAAGCCGCTCTCGGGGGGTCCCCGTCCATTCAATGATCTTTATTAAGGTAACGGCGCTTATTCACTGCGCAGAAGCGACATCTACTTGACAGGTCTCGCGTTCCGACTGTAAAGGATTATTCGCACGTACCACCCCGTCAATCTACTGAACAAGAACACCGATTTCCTTCGGTTTTTTTTTAATAGAACCAGTCTGAAGTCTTGAAGCCTGAAATTGTCTATTACGAAGGTCGCTATTTATGTATCCAAAATTGGACTTTTGAACATTTATTTTTGTTATAAGTGAAAAGTTATATCAAATTAAAAATAATTTTTTAAACCTAGTACCGATGACACGTCGACAATTCCCGAAAAAAATAGGAACCATTGTGACCTTCCAATTGAACCGAAGGCTAATATCGTCAATATCGGTTCGGCCCGGTGCAATTCGTCATTCAAGTTATACCGTAACTGTCTTTCGCTCTCTTTCTGAAAATACGTTCGAAGTTTGGGGTAAATAAAACACTTTATAGATCTTAGCTTGCTTACTTTTAATTGTTATTTTAGTCCGGTCAAACTAAACAGAAAAATAAGAGTGAAGGTACATACATTCACATCGGGCTGGAAGTGAGTAAAATTGTTCAATACATAATTAAAAATAGCATTTCAAAATTCCCCATCGTTCCGGTATGAAGAAAAAAAATTGACTCGAGGTCAAAGGTAAAAAAAAAATGGGTTTTTCGAGATTTTCATCAAAGCGGTAAGTTTTATCGTAAAATTATTTCTGACAAAAATTGTAGACTATAAAATTATCTATAAAAAAGATATCAATATTTTTTTTCCTAAGAACCACCGTTCCTGAAATATAACGATTTAAAAAGTTATAAGCGTCATAATATGCATAAGTACGTCACGTACATATATCCCTGTGTAGCTGTAATATTATATGTACTATTGATATTAACAACACTAATTCGACATACACCATTGACGGAGGATACTCACTACAACGTGTTATGTGTGGGATAGCGAAGAAAGATTCAAAGTTATTTTTAATAAATAAGTTCAGTATGTACGTCGACATTTTGGTCCCAGAGTTACTGTCGTATTTGATGGCTAGAAGGATTGCATTACAAATATTAAAGCAGCAGAACAACGTCGTCGAACTTTAGCAACATCTTCATCTTCTGATATTTTATTTGATGAACTTATGACAGTTCCTACCAGTCAACAGCAATTTCTTGCAAATACTCACAACAAGTCTCGGTTCATTTCAATGTTGAAAGAAAAGTTTACTGCTGAAAATATATTGGTTAAACAAGCTAATATCCATGCCGATGTACTGATTATTGATATACAGCAATAGAGCAATAGACTTACTCGTATTACTCACTGCTCGAACTCTAACTGAAAAAACTATTTTTATTTTTAAAACCAGGAAAAGGTCCAAATCAATCGGAAATATATTCATCAAAAAATTTATCAACTTTTGCAAAGTGTCAAAATCATGTACTATTTTTACACACAATAACTGGCTGTGATATAACATCTGCATTTTACAGGAGGGGTAAAACCACAGTAATGTCTGCATGATTGTGGCGTGTTTATATATGTTTTTCCTTTATTTGGGTTTTTCGCCACTATCTAAAACTCAAAAATATCAAAAATACCTATTCTTATGTAAAGAAAGAATCTTTTTTTGTTACATCGAAAGATGTTCCTAAATTTGACCTTATTTCGGCAGTAGAGTCTGTTGCTGAAAAATTACCTTTGGAAAGTGCAAATGAATACAGAATTAGGTTAAAACTTATCGTAGAAAAACAATTTAAAATCAAATCAAATTTATACCATGAGGAAAGGTTAGCTATAGATAAATTAAAAAAGACACATCTATTAAAATATTGCCATCAGACAAAGGTAACCCCCCCAGTTATTCTGGACACTACAGAATATAATAACAAAATTAAAACTTTAATTGATGACGGAAATTACACTAAAATATCTACAGATCCAACATTAAAAATAGAGAGACAAATTTACAATACATTATATAAACACAAACGTGAATTTACAGATCTAGAAAGATCACAACTTACACCACATTATAGTAAACCACCTCATTTTTATGGTCTACCAAAAATACACAAAACTAATATACCACTTCGCCCGATAGTTAGTAGAATAGATTCCCCAAGTTATAAACTAGCAAAATGTTTATTAAACATTTTAAATCCACTTTCGGGTAGAACAAATTCATATATTAAAAATACTTTAAATTTTTTAGATAAAATTTCGAATATTAAAATTACAAACCAAAATTTAATGGTTAGTTTTGACGTGATGAGTTTATTTACTAATGTACCAGTTAATAACTCACTTTTAATAGTTAGAAAGAGATTAGAACATGACACAACATTAAAAGACCACACTAAACTAAACATAAATACAATTTTGGAATTATTAACTATGTGCTTAAAAACCACATATTTTCAATTAGAAAATTATTATTATCAACAAAATTTCGGAATCGCAATGGGTTCTTCTCTTTCTCCTTTAATGAGTAATATCTTTATGGAGGAACTCGAGAACGACATATTAAATAAATCTCTTAAAAAGCCATTAATATGGCTTAGTTATGTTGATGATATTTTTGCTATATGGCAACATAGCATTGACGATCTAAATATTTTTTTACAAGATATAAATTCTCGAGACCCTACAATTAACCTACAATTTTGAAGTTTACTTTAGAGATGGAGAAGGAGAATAAATTGCCATTCCTCGACACTTTAATATTAAAACAAAACAACACATTAAAAACTACAGTTTACAGAAATCCGACAAACACAGATAGGTATCTCAATTTCTTTTCAAATCACTCAAAATCGGTCAAAATAGGAGTAATTAAAAGTTTATACGACAGAGCAAAACTTGTTTGTACCGACACCGATACACTACAAAAAGAAACAAATCACATAAAAGGCATTTTAATAAAAAACAATTACCCAAAAAATTTTATAGATAAATCGTTTAAAAATTTTGATACTAGAGAAAACAGACAAGTTATTAATAACAATAATAATAACTTTCAAACAATTAACCTCACAATTCCTTATATCCGCGGTATTTCTGACACAATTAAAAGAGTAGGAAATAAATACAACATAAGAATGACATTTAAAACAAAAAATGCTCTTAGATCTCTATTAACAAAGGCTAAACCAAACAATATACAACAAAATACCAAAAATGTGGTTTATAAAATTCCCTGCGAATGTGGCAAATTCTATATAGGTGAAACATCTAGACCGTTAGATGTTAGAGAAAAATAGTAAAGAAGAGAGTAAAAAACCTTCTTAGAAAGGGCGATTTTAATAAATCTAGAATTTGTCAACACGCATGGGAACACGCATGTCAACACGCAAGGCCAGTCGTGTTCTAATGTTAAATCACCAACAGTAGATGATTCGTTTGCTACCAACGAAGAGACATGCGATACATCGCTACTGACGCAATTCACTTACACCCAGGTTGAAGAAGATCAAGAAGAAGAAGAAGAAGACTAAGAAGAAGAAGAACAAGAAGAAGTAATTGGAGATTATGAATCGGACGAATAAATTTTTCTACTGTTTTTTAATTTCCATCGCTTTTATCAATTCCAACCCTTGCCAATATCTGTTATTATGCAATAGTTTCCAATTAAACAGAATCACAACAGACCTGTGGAATAGGCCTACTGGGGAAACCACGTTAAAAAAACGCGCTAAGTACACTACCTCAAAGGTGGCGTGGAAACGTGCGCATATTATGACGATTACATCTTTTTGAATCGTTATATCTCAGGAACGGTGGTTCTTAGGAAAAAAATTATTGGGACTTTTTTATAGATAATTTTATGGTCTACAATTTGTGTCTGAGATAATTTTACGATAAAACTTACCGTTTTGATGAAAATCGCGAAAACCCCATTTTTTGGCCTTTGACCTCGAGTCATTTTTTTTCCACATACCGCAACGATGGGGAATTTTGAAATGTTATTTTTAATTATGTTTTGAACAATTTTACTCACTTCCAGATTGATGTGCATCTATATTCCTTTGAATGTCTAGATTGACCGGACTATTTAGGCTTTCGGTGTTGTTTACGACGTTATACTCACATATCTTTACATAAGATATAGAGGCTCAAAGGTAAGTTCAGAATGAAATTCAGATAAGGATTCCTTTTGCTTTTTTTTTATTCGTTTTTATAATTTTAATTTATATTATTGAATTCATGTAGGGAAAACAAATTAAAGTGTTAAATTTATAAGATGGAATATTCCTGCGTGTCAATGAGAAAGCCCTACAGGATCGTCTATTTTGTAGCATACGAATAATAATATTGAACAATTAGACAAGAATAGATAAGAACAAAATTCGACTACCAATTCGAAAGAATGCAAAAACTATAGAGGAATTACATTGCTGAATGCGGCATACAAGGTACTTACAAACATAATAAAAGAACGACTGGAGATATACACACAAAAACGCATAGGAAATTATCAATGCGGCTTCAGAAAAGGAAGATCGACAGTAGATGCCATACATATACTAAAACAAATCACGGAGAAGATATATGAACATAATATGATAGCACATATAGTTTTTGTGGATTTTAAGCAGGCGTTCGATAAAATCAACAGAGAACAACTCATGGAAGTCTTAAAAAACATCGAAGTTCCAAGAAAGATTAGAAGATTGATAGGTATGACAATGAATGAGTCTGAAGCAAGGAATATATACAGAATAAGGAATGACAAATAACATAAAAATCAAAAAAGGGGTTAGACAGGGAGATGCGTAATAGGCACTTTTATTCAACATTAAATAAACATCTTGTACAAATAGTGGCATATGCGGATGATGTTGCAATAATTGCTAGAGAGCAGAGAGAGCTAAATCGCGTAATAAAAATAATTGACCGCGAGTCTAAGAAAAAAGGGCTGGAAATAAGTGAGCAAAAAACAAAGTATATGTACTGCAGCAGAAATGAAAGAATACTGAGCAATTTGGAGTGCGGAAGCTATAAATTTGAAGAAGTAAAAACATTTAAATATCTGGGAGTCATAATAGATAGAAGGAATGAGGGACTTGATATAGAAGAGAAGATACATAAAGGATATAGAGCATTCCATAGCAACAAGAAATTACTGAAAGACAAGAGATTGAGCACAAGGAATAAATTAGGAATATACAAAACAATAATAAGACCAATAGTAACATATGCCGCAGAAACTGTAACACTCACAGCAAAAGAGGAAGACAAATTAAATATTTTTGAACGCAAGATAATGAGAACCATAATGGGTGCAAAGAAAGTGGGAAACAACGAGTACAGAAATCTGATGAACTTTGAAATCAACAACTTGTTGGGAAGGGAAAACATAGTGAGAGCAATTAAAGCACAAAGAATAAGATGGTATGGACAAGTAATGAGAAGAGACAGGGATACGCCAATAAGAGAGATAACAATATGGAAACCAGCACAGAGCAGACCGAGAGGGAGACCCAGGGTCAGATGGAGACAGCAGGTTGAGGAAAATATAAAAACAGTAAACGCAGAGGAATGGAGAGGACAGATCGCAGACAAGGGAGAGATGGAGGAAAATAGTCGAAGAGGCGAAAACTCACCAACAACTATGAGAAGGGCAACAAGAAGAAATGTGGACTGATCCACCACACTAAAAGGATTTGAAGAGTTCCTTAGAAAGGAATAGCTGCAATTTCAAATATGAAATGTATTAGCTTATATAATAATAATAATTCGGAAGGTGATCGTATATGAAAAGTCTTATACTTATAAAAGTTTTACAGGATAACCTAATTTGTACTAATTTGTAGACGGTCGGAGAGTACAGAAATTTGTGTGATTTGGATTAACACCAACTACAGGTTTTTCAGGATTTGGGTACATTTTCTCTATTGATTGAACATATTCATTTGATAGGGTATGTAAACATAGGTTAGAAATTTATTATAGGCATTGAAGGCCCTATTATACTAAGATAGTAGTAATATAAACAAGGTGCGTCTCAGGAAAAACAGGGATTTTTTTTTAAAATAGCTATTTCATGTGGTGTGATCTTTTGATTGAGGCTAAGCTTCGGGGAGGTGCATTTTTTACTGATGTTCTGACAAAATTTCATGACATTCAAATCATTAGTTATCATGCTTAAAGTGTCAGTGTGTTTATACAATCGGTCGAGAAACGAAACTCGAACAAAAAGCGAACAATAAGTTTTTTTTTTAAAGTTGGTAAAACATTCACCGAAACATTTCAATTATGAACATGTCCAAAGATTCTATTAGTCCCATTTTGACCGATCATTTGGGACTTAAGGGTACGCATACACAGAAAGCAGGTTAGCCAACGCCTAATTTCGGCGCTGAATACCATTGTACTGTACATACATTACCATTATTGAATAATTTCATTACAGAACGCTGGTTATCTGCGAGTAAAAAAGCAGATTTCATGAAGACAACATGTTCAGTTCATCCTCCGATGAAGAATTTGTAAAGATAAACATAAAAATATATACAAATAGCGGCCTTAGACCTTCATAAACCTATTTCGAAATAATAAAATGTACTATAAAAATAAAATATTTCGAAATAATAAAAAAAGAATTGAAAGAAAAATAATCAACATGTAAGTGTGGACGATTTTAAGCCGCCACATTAATAATAATTTTTCTATTGAAAATCCACGTCCGGCGCCGAAAATAAGCGACCAAGAATTAAAAATTCATTCCGGTAAAATTGTCGGTACCGGTACATGTTTGTTTACAAGTTCCGACACACTTTGTTTATGTTCACGGTCATTTAAAACCTAAGTAAATAATCGGCTTTTATAGGTTCCGACTACCAGTAAGCAGGAAACCTGCTTTCTTTGTGTATGCACCCCAGAAGGCTTGTGCGCGTATTGTTCCACGCAAACTGATCACCAAAAATTGCTCCGAATCTAACATTGCAAGGACTCGATCAAAGAGTGGTAAAAGGACGAAAACTTCAAGTATAGGATTGTTACTGGTAATGAGACGTGGTGTTTTCAATATAATCCAGAAACCAAGCGTCAAAGTGCCGAATGGAAGTACCCGAGCCACCCAAATCCGAAGGAAAACCATCTCGAGAAGTCAAAAATCAAATCAATGTTGATTTGTTCTGATGATCATGTTTGTAGTACCGTATTGATCGTGTGCGGCCACAATATGGTCAACAAGGCAGCTGGCACTTGTTACACGATAATGCTCCGCCTCATCGATCAGCGCTCATCACTGACTTTTTGACCAAAAATGGCCTTTTAACCATCAATCATTCATCACACTCGCCTGATTTGGCACCTTGCAACTTCCACCTCTTCGAAAAACGTCATTTGCCGATGAAAGAACAGCGTTATGCCGACATTGAAGCCATTCAAAAGGCGTCGACCGCCTTCCTGAGGGACATATCTTTGGCCGAGCTCAAAAATTCATTTATCAGCCTAACTGATCACGCAAAAATGTTGTACTGACGCACAGGAAACTGTTTTGACTAAAAATAATGATTTTGCCGGAAAAAAATAAATATTTGTATTTTGTTTTTGATTCAGCAAATTATATCAAATTATATCTACTGAAGGCAGTAATTAAAAAAAAAACGGCCAGAATTAGCAAACAGGAAAGACGCCGTGTTTCATCATGATAATTCACTAGCACACGTTACATTTAAGATCCGGTAAAATTTGTTAAGCTTTAATTGGGCTGTTTTGCTCCATCCATCTTACTCACCAAACATCGCACTCTGGGACTAGCTTTAAAACCAAAGTTTAAATAATAATAGATACATATTTACTTAAACCATATGCGTTTCCCTTTCGTTTAAAAAAATTCCTGCGTACTTTTCGGATAATCTGATATTTCGCATTTAACATTACTTTGTCTATAATGCGCTCTTGTTTTTAGTAGAAAACTTTTACCTACCTTGAAAAATGAAGAACCATCCGTCACAAATATAGGAAAATTATAAAGTACTAAGAAAACGTACAATATATCGAGGTGAAAAGGAATGGAAACAATCGGGCAGTACATAGAGATAGAAAAAGGAAAAAAGAAAAAAAATCGGTCGAGATCGTAACGGCAAGAAAGCCGCATTTATCCCATTATCCGCACAGGCCAAGATTTAGATAGCGATAAGACAAGAACGTCGTGTGTGGCTCCGTAGCTCGGGATTATATATTTTTTTCAGGTGAGAGCTCAGCCCGGATTGTCAACGTAGTTAAGTCATTTCTTTTAGGCTCTCGCGGACTTAAATGAGAGGGGGTGGAGAGGAAAGAGGAACCGAACGAAAAGGTCATTGGTATGGTGGGCGATGACACCTCTTAAAAATAGGTATTCCTTTTTGGTTATAGTCGTTTTAATTAAAGTTATACAGCAGCTTTTTGATAAATGACTTTATTTTTTGACATTCCTCAAAAATATGTCACAAATCCAATGCCATTTTAAAAATCAATAGATCCTATTCTAGTCGGAAAAATCAAGTATGAATTTAATTTTTTACTACTTAATTAGCAGTGTCCCACTCCGTTGAGGTGTCCGCATTTGGGAGGTATAGAAATGGTGCCAAATACTGTAAAAGCATCCCTGATGAACTGTTGTTGCAGAAAACCAAGCGTTGGGCAGTGTGTAAAACTCACCTCAAAAACCCTAGTAATGTTCGATTCATTAAACAGCTTGTTATTACCTGCGAAGAAAAATAGGTTTATTTGAACAATCTTAATGATGCAAAAGCAATTGGAAGCAAAAAGATTGGTTTCCGATGGTAGGCCGAGAAATTTTGAACTCTACTCAGCACAGCTTGAGAGTACACGCTGTTCTGATCGAAAAATATCCAGCTTTGGTCAACCATAAAAAAGACAACGTAAGATCACACACTTTACATCAGACTACCACAAAAATTAAACAATTGGACTTTGAACTTCTCCCTCGCCTAGGGAGAATTCACAGAATCATTCATCGCATTGTCAATGTGGATTGCTGCTAAGCCTTTCAAGAAGAATTAAACAGGTCTACAAAAAAATGGTTGGTGTTGTCAAGACTTAAACGTAATTTTAAAGTATAAGGTATAACAACATTTTGAGTAACATTAAATTATTAAAAGTGCGTACAGTTTTTAATCTACTCACACTGATATTTTCTTTTCAGTAGCCATTTAACTTGTTTAGTTTTATTGTTTGTTCAATTAACAAAGTTAGTAAATAAAACCTAGAAGGTGTCATCGTCAAAACGATCGTGTTTAAACAACCCGAACACTTTTTGTTTCATTTATGGCAAGTTTATGGGGAAAGGTCCAAACAATGTTTGCAAAATATGTAGTGAACATTTAAGATAATGTACGAATGGAAAAAGAAGTCAATTGAAGTTTGGTGTGCCTATGATTTAGAGGGAATCAAAAAATCATTAAGATGACTGTTAATTTTGCTTAGTCAAAGTAGGTGGTATTAACCGAGAAAGAAATGACCTATTTCGAGCATCTGTGATATTTTAGATACAGAATGTAGTACATCGGAATATAAGCAAGCTTGCACTAGCGAAGAAAGTGGTCGTTTTGAAGCTCCGACTTTAAAACCTCTACTTTTTACTCAAGATGCTTTAAGTGACCTTATCAGACACCTCGACCTTTCAAAGAAAGACCAGAACAGTTGGCATTCAGACTCAAATACCGTAATTTGCTTTCTCCAGGTTATAACGTTCATGTTATCGTATTCGAGAAAAGGAATTGCTTCCGTTTTTATGCTTATAAAATAGTTATTTTTTGTAATGATGTCGGTGGTATTTAATTTCAAATGAGTTTTTTGAACTACCAGTGAAATGAATGGAAACTTTTTAAAGACAATTCCAGACAGACAGTTTATAGATAGCGGAGTTTGAGATGTGTTTTGTTACATAATCGCAATATTCATGGTGCGGTTCCATTACTCATTCTACTAAATTAAAGGAGGAGTATGAAACCATATCTCTTGTATTGGAAAATTCAAGTATCATAATCATAATTGGGTTATTTGCATTGATTTAAAAATGGTAAACTTTTTATTTGATCACATGAAATCTCCATGTTGTCTCTGTTTGTGGAATAGCAGAGCTAAAAGCGAACATAGGATTAAAACAAACTGGCCTGAAAGAAAAGACTTGATAGTTGGGAAACAAAATATAATATAAAAACCTGTTTTAATTATATATCCAGAACATTTCTTGGTTTGAGCAGGGAGAAACTTAAGGCTGGTATGTTCGATGGATCGTAAACTAGGCTTTTGATGAAAGATAAGAATTTCATACATTCAATGAATTACATAGAATCATTAGTATGGTCTTCTTTCGTCAATGTTGAAAAACATTTCCTAGAAATTTACGAGTACGAAAATTATCGCGAATTGGTTCAAAATATTCTGAAAAATTTCAAAAAGCATGGATGCAACATGAGCATCACAGTTCACCACCTCCACAAACATTTGGACAAATTTCCGGATAACCTTGTCTCTTAGAGTGGAGAATAAGAACAAGCGATTTCATCAGGACCTAAAAAATATGAAATAAAAGTTGTCAGGGTCGATGGGATGAACACATGATGGCTGATTACTGCTAAAGTATCATGCGTGAGTGCCTGGAAGAAACTCTCTTTTTTTCTCTTTTGCTCAATGATACAACAAAAGGTACAAAATATGACATTATCGTATTTCTTCGGCACCTATCATATCTTGAAAACTACATGTACATTAAAAAAATTACCGTTAGGACCAGCATATTCAAAAACAGTTTTGGTCTTTCCGGCACAAAATCCACTGCAGACTTGTGTTATTCATCGACAACGCGAATTTCAATGCAACTATCCAAACACACTAATAAAGATATCAATCCACACATTTGACATTTGATTATTTGAAAAGGTAAACTTGTAGCTTTACAAAAACTCGCTTAACGGTCGGTCTCCTCTTCCCTTTTCTTCATTTAGGTAGTTTCCTTGCTACTCCTCTTACTGCCCTTATATTTCCATGAGAACACGCAATTTCTTAGTATTTTGGCCAATTTTTTTCGGTCTATTATGTCGAGTGCTGTTTTACAATCAATGAGTAATATATGCGTTGGTATATTGTTGTTTCAGCAGAAGTAAAGAGTTTTCTAATAAGAGTGTGAGAAATACATTGAATCATATCATCGTAAGTTGAAAAGCGACCCCCAGTTTGAGAAACAACTAACGTTTGCGAACGAGACAACTCCAGGAATTGGACCGATGACAATCCTCAAGTGGTTCAAGAGTTGTTACCTCTTCAGAAAGTCACTGTTTTGTGCTGTTTATGGACTGAAGGAGTGATAGGAAGGATCTTACTGTTTTGAAGAGGATGATATAAATATTCCTATACCGTGAACGTTAAACGAATATTTACAGAATAAATCTGACCTAAACTGATAAATGTGAATATAAACCATTTTTTGTTTCAACAAGACGATCCGACTTGCCAAACATCTAGCCAGACAATCGGTTTACTACAAGATAGGTTTCCTGGACGAACTGGGCACCCAGATCATGCGATCTCAAGTAGTTGCATTATTTTTTATAGGGATATGTTAAATATCTTGTTTACAGAAATAAATACGGAACAATTTTTGCCCTTAAATGAAACACGTTCAATTTCAGGTCACCATTGAAAATATACCCGGCGATATGAGTGAAAAAGTAATAGAGGTTGGTCTCCAGAATGCATTCCACCAGAAGAACCAGAGGGAGACATTTGTACGACAGTCTTTCCAAAACATGCAATTATTTGTTCTTCAAGGCAAAATATAAACTACCGGATTATCACTTGTAGTTATCATAATGCTTCATTTTAAAGTTCTGACACTGTTATTGGTCAACCCCATATCTGATCAGTCGGAGATCTTAATTTACGGACTTACAGTACTCTCCAATTATTTTTACGTATGAAATATAAGCCATTTTTATTTTATAACAATAATACTGGATCATTCGTGACGGTACCAATGAATGAATGGAAGATCGACTCATAGCAAATCGTCAACGTCGTCGAAGAGAATACACCACCTCCTAGTGATCGATGCGGTCCGGTCGTGTCGGGCGCATTTTTTCGCGCCAGCGATCCCCCCAGCGACATGCAAATGCACTTAGGGAACGACGTGACGTCACAGAGTGCACGGGAACTTATGCAACACGTGCTACACGGTCGGGATACTCTCACGGTAATTTTTTTTGCTCCACAAGCTGGGGGTGACAGACAGTCCGAGTATTAGAGAGTGCGTTTTCGGGATATGGAATGGGGAATGCGGTGGAGATATTTCCGCTGGCGTAAGTTGGAGGGGCTAAGCGGTCAGCATTTGTAATAATACGCTAAGACAAAGCTATTGGTACAAAAGGAATAAGTAAGGCCAGTACATTGAAAATGCAATGTAAAAAGAATACTGAATTAATAACTATTTAATTGAAGCCGAGAAAGACTATTTATTGAAACAATCATTTTCATTTAACAGATATGAGGTATAATTAGAATTGTTTTTCTCATTAATAGTTGTTTCGGTTTATAATGTCGATTTTGTTAAGAGATGGCGTTACTGTTACATTTCTTGGTATATACTAACAATATCTATGGCGTTTTGGAGAATAAACACACGCCATTGAATGCCAGTTCATTATTAATTGTCACTTTGCAAAAAACATAGTTTTTCATGGCGTTGAATATGTCGAACTATGTACCGGAAAAAGACGTTTTGCGGGGAAGTTTAATAACCTTTCATTTGAGGAAAACGGCTGGTGAAAGTTATCGATTGTTGATTGAAGCTTATGATGACCATGCTCTAAGCCAAAAAAACTTGAACGATAGTTTAAACGCTATAAAAGTGGTGATTTTGGTATAAAAGGTAAGGGGCGTCTAGGACGGCCGAAAAAGTTTGAAGAGGCAGATTTGCAAGCATTATTGGATCAAGACTCAACTCATACGTTGAAACAATTGGCAGAAACATTTAAATGTGATCAAATCCACCATTTCCGAAAGCCTACACCAATTAGGAAAGATCCAGAAGGCAGGAAAATGAGCTCCATATGAATTGAAGGAAAGATACATTGACAGGCAAAAAACCACTAGGGAAATGTTGCTTGCTAGGCAGAAAAGAAAATGTTTTTTCATTAGCTTGTAATAGGTGATGAAAACTGGATGTATTTACCGATATACCGATAATAATTGATAAAATTGAACCCAGCATTGAAGGACAAGCGACCTGAATACACTCAAAGATACGATAGTCAATTTTCAGCATGACAATGCTCAGCACCATATTGCAAAATGTGTGTAAACAATTTGGAAAACGTTAAATGGGATGTCCTACCCCACCCGCCGTATTCTCCCGGCTTAGCTCCTTCGAACTATCACTTATTTGGATCGATACAGCACAGACTTTCAGAACAACACTTAAATTCATTTACAAAGAAGTAAAAATTTGGCTTGATGAATGGTTGGCATCAAAACTAAAAGTTCGTTTAGCGCGGAAAGTAGGAAAAAGTAATAGCAAACAATGACCAATGCTCTGATTATAATAACATTAATAATAATAACAATCAAAAAACCTTGCTGAACTTGCTGAAGAATTTCGAGATATTTGGCATATGAAAAGAGTTACTGTTAAACCTTTCATAATATCCGCGAATGGCCTAGTGCATAAACTATCATTGCTGCACTTAAATGATCTTCAAATAGAATACAATACGATAAATTGGATGCAGAAGGCAGTCATACTCGGAACAACAGCAATTATCCGTCAAACCCTTCCGACTTGACACCTAGTCGTCTTGAGCAATCCGACGACAGAAGGATGGACCACAGAAATGTGTGAAAAAATAACAAAAGACAAATATTTAGGAATGCTTCAAAACTATAAATTTGATCGTAGCCTATTCAAGAAGAATTTTTTCCACTTTGTACCAAAAAATCTGACAAAACTATTAAACACCAAATTGAACGGTGGAAAGCTCATTAAAGCAATCAATGGCTGGGCAATGCTAACTCTGACATATTCTTTTGGCATTGTTAAATAGTCTAAATCAGATCTTGATGAACCTGATAGATTGACGCGAAGAACATTGACAAAGTTCCGATGTTTACATCCCAATTCGCCTACAAAAAGACTATATATTCCAAGAAAGTTGGGAGGCAGAGGGATCTGGGGTTGGGGTCAAGAATCTTTGTCTCAACCAGGAGAATAGGTTTTTTTTGCTTTATTTGGGTTTTTTGCCACGATCTAAAACTCAAAAAATATCAAAAATATATGTTCTTATGCAAATAAAGAATCACTGAGTAAAAACAAAAAAAAAACCAAACGGAGACATATTTCTCAGTGATTTTTTTAAATAAATTAGTTTAATATTCAAATAAAACAACACATTAAAAACTACAGTTTACAGAAAACCGACAAATACAGATAGGTATCTCAATTTTTTTTTCAAATCACTCAAAATCAGTCAAAATAAGAGTAATTGAAAGTTTATATGACAGAGTAAAACTTGTTTGTACCGACAGTGATACACTACAAAAAGAAACAAATCACATAAAAGACATTTTAATAAAAAACAATTACCCAAAAAATGTCATAGATAAATCATTTAAAACTTGTGATACCAGACAAAACAGACCAGTAATTAATAACAATAATAATAACTCTCAAACAATTAACCTCACAATTCATTATATCCGCGGTATTTCTGACACAATTAAAAGAGTAGGAAATAAATTCAACATAAAAACGACAATTAAAATAAAAAATACTCTTAGATCTATTAACAAAATTATTAACAAAAATTATTAACAAAAACCAAACCAAACAACAAACAACAGAATACCAAAAATGTGGTTTATAAAATTCCCTGAGAATGAAGCAAATTCTATAAGGTGAGACATATAGACCGTTGGATGTTAGAATAAAAGAACATAAAAACCTTCTTAGAAAAGACGATTTTAATAAATCTAGAATTTGTCAACACACATGAGAATCGGGACATAAAATCAATTGGAATAATTCCAAAACGGTATTAAAAGAATCGGTAATAAAATACAGAAGATTAAAACAAACCGCTATAATTCATTTAAATAAAAATAATAGAGTCAAAACAAGTTCAAAAAGCACTATTTTTCACGAATGATACCAAATTTCGCTTAACAAATATGATAATCTTCAAAATATATAGTGATGGTAGGGTCAAAATCAGTAGTGGGACCTCACCCATCATTCGAATTATTATTTTTTGTATTTTGTAAACACATGAGATATATCAAACCATACCTAGCGTGACTGTAAAACTCTGCATAGTAATGTACAGTTGAACCGCCAAGGGATTACACATGCGTCATCAAATGACGTCATAAATTTCCTATATCATAGACATTGTCTCAATATGTTCTATTTCTTTACCGAACGAGAGAGAAGGAGATAAAGAATCAATACGTACCTCTTTGGGTAAGAGCAGTACGGTCGATAGTGTACAGCGAGGTAGAAAGAGTAAAGTAACAAATAATTAATTGTTCGAACCAGTTTTTAAAATTTCCTCTATTGAGTTCAGTGGTACTGTTTTGGTTGTCATTTGACTTGTTTTGTTATTGTGTTTTAGTGAAATTTTAAGCTGTAAAGTCCAGTTTTATTGTAAAATAAGTTCTTACAATAACTACTGTTATTGATTATTTTGTTATCGGTAAGTATTTGTAAAGATTCATAAAGTTTTATTTACTTCAATAATTCTAACCCAACCAAAGACATTTTATTACAAATGTTTAATAAAAAAACAGAATTTATATTGGCTTATTCTAAAAAAAATACTGAAAGATATCTTTATTTGATTTATCACTTTGTGTGATTTCAGATAATGTCGGGAAAAACACTGAAATCTCAAGCCCAATAATGTGTGCTCAATGTTTATGAATATTTTGAAATGGAAAAAAGGAATGGGGGATCGTTAGAGTCTCTTTCATCCATTCAAGAGGTAAGGAATAGTTAATTTAATCACGTTTTACTTATTATCATTCATTAATATATTTTTTAGAGTTGCAGCAGCATTAAAAATATCAAGTAAAACAGTGTATTCTATTAAGAAAAGAAAAGAATATAATCCAGTTAGTTGTTCTCCTAGAACAAGCAGACCTCGTGCGAAGACCAAAACAACACACTTACCTGAAGTAAGTAAAATGGAAGTTCGAAATACCTTGTACAATATGTATAAAGTAATAATGAATACATATTAATTGTTTGCCAGTTGTACCATATATGCCTTTTATTTTTTCACATTAGCAAACATTTTGGCTCTACAATTTAATAGAAAACTGTAAAATCTTGAGCTGACACCTATCTTACTTAAATCCAGCACAAATACTTGGCATATCATGCTATTCTTCGTAAATAATAAAATATTTAGATATTATCAATCATTATTATAGTACCAGAAATTAATAATTTTTACCAAAACATTCCATTATCAAAAATAAATCAGCTTGAGGTCTACTTGTATATACAGTGTACACACAAGTGTGTCGACTAAAACTATATTATGATATAGTTTAATTTTCAACAAACAGTTTCATAAACTAAAAATACAAGTATAGCACTTACTTATGTCTCATAACATATTATTTTCATTTGTAGAGAAGCATGTAACTATCAAAAGCCTTAATATGGAGTTAAGAAAAAAGGAAATTGTCAGTATGAGTCGTACATCACTCAATACTCTCCCGAAGGAGCTAGGCTTTAAGTACAAAAGGGATGACAATAAGAGATCATTAATAGAAGGAAACAATATTTCTGCCTTAAGAGCTTGCTTTCTTCGCAAATATATGGAAAATCGTAACAGCACATTCAGACGCCAAATTATATTCCTAGATAAGACCTGGATTTATTCAAAAGGCAACAAAATAAAGTATTGGTAAGACAATAGTGTTAAAAGTGTCCGTGAGCCAGAAGGATATGATGGGAAACGTTTTATAATCATTCATGCCGGCTCTTTGAAAGGCTTTGTTCAGGGGGCAAGTTAGTGTTCGCATCAAAATCTTTGACGTCTGATTACCATGGTGAAATGAAGAATACCATATTTCAAAAATGGATGACGACACAGCTAATCCCAACTTTAGAAGATCCATCCTTAATAGTAATGGATAATGCACCGTACTATAGCGTCTTTCAAGAAAAACAGCCCTGCAGTTCTTCAACCAAGGCTGAAATAACTGCTTGGTTACCAATAATAAGACTTAGCAAAGATTGACTTGTAGTATGGTGACAGGTGTTCATTTATATATATATATATATATATATATATATATATATATATATATATATATATATATATATATATATATATATATATATATATATTTGATGAACTAGTAAGCGAACATGGCCAGCCATGAAATTTTAAGACTTCCACCCTATCATTGTGATTTTAACGCCATAGAATTAATTTGGGCTAATGCGAAGACATACTATAATAAACATATTAGTAGGGATGGATATAATGATGAACACATCGTCAATGTTGAAGTTGAGCCTATAATAATCAACGCAAATGAAAGTTCCTCGTCTGAATCTGATGAAGATATGTAGCTATGTAGTTAATGTGATTGATTACTGAATTTATTAATATACCTAATTATTTAGATATAGGAAAAATTATTATTATTTATACATTATTGTATTTATTTATGTATTAAGTACCCAGTATTTAACACTATGTTTAAACAGTTGCTTTTGTATGTTTTATATAATTATATGAAATATTTGAAGTGATATTTGTAATAAACGTGTAATATAATTGTTTAAGGACCTTTATATTCCCATACCTTGGTAACGTTTTCATCATATAAAAAACACTCGAAATTTTACGTTAAAATATCGATTTATAACGCAACGTCTTATAATTTCATGTTATAAATATATACAAATAAATGTATCGTGAATTTAAATCATAAACATAAATATCCTTCTTGCGAGGCAGTAGCCACGTCCATTATGAAAGTTAGCATTAACCACGTTCATTATGAAAGTTAGCACTAATTTGACTAATAATTTTTGATTTGATTCGTATGGATAAAAATTGATGACGCATGGGTAATCTTTGGACGGTTCAACTGTAAATGCACAATATCCGTGGTACCAACCCGTTTCTACCTATAAACCGCATATGCGACAGCAGCTAATTTTTGTGTTCATCTCAGCAAAGTCTGTTATCGAGATGAACACCCAGAAATCTAGTACAGGATGTTTTCTGTATAGACGTTAATTTTTAGTAAATATGACTCCGATATAGTGTGTTCGAAGAGTAAAAGCAATAAAACTGGTTTTGTCCACGTTAAGGGATTACTTAATATTCGTAAACCAACTATAGAATGTATTAAGCATTTCCTGAATGTTTTTATTTCCTGTTAAATAGCTGCTATCATTACCATATTTCTGCTATTCCAAACATCTGGCAGATTGTTAATAAAAATTAAAAATAATAGTGGACCCAAAACAGATCCTTGGGGCACTCCAGAAATAATCCTTTATCTTTCAGATGTTGCTTTATCAATCTGTACAACTTGGTGTGTGCCAAGCAAGTAAGATTGCAATCACTCTCTCACCCGACCCCTCAAGCCTGACCCTTCACAGTCATGAAATTTGTCTAGCAGAATAGAGTGATTTAGCAGATCGAAAGCCTTACTTAGATCCATAAACAGACCAACACATTTGCAATTATCGTTTATGTTTTCATATATCTTGTTTAAAACTTCACAGAGTGCTGAATGTGTAGATCGGCCACGTCGAAACCCGTGCTGAAGGTAATTCAACAATTCCGCGAACATTCAACGCCCAAAAGCAGGGTCCACATTAATACAAATTTGCATTGTGCGGGCTGTATGTGTTATATGTGGTGTGCCTGCGCGGCAATGTAGACGCTCTGACACAAAATCACATACAAATTTTGTCGCCGCACAGCAGGCACCCGAATCATCTGTTGTGCACCAGATAATTCAACAAAATTTTCCAGAAAATTCAACACACCTGCAAAATGTTATTGGTGTGGACCCAGCTTTAGACTTAAACAGAGGCAGCAAAGCAGCACACGAAATTTAGGGGTCACTTCAATGTTTTTTTAAATATTTTTAAACAGTTTTTGTTTTTGCTGTGATTTAAATACGTGTCACTTAACTTGGACGAACCTTTCATTTTCTGCATGCAATATATTGTCATCCCACGCAACCATCATTCTTTGAAGCCCACTAATTCATAACTTAAAACAAATACGCGTGATAACGTCAACTGATATAAATTAGTTAGAAACTGACAATTTTCCAGTCAATTTCAACATTCTACAACTGAAATACCACGACAAAAGAATGTATATTCGGGTTAATGCAGCGTTTACATAAACATCTCGGGCATATACGTTTCGAACAACTCGTAAGCATTAATTTTTCATGTTAATATTTGGCGAACAAAGCTTTTCGTCGGTCTATCGTCGAAAAATAAACTGGAATACCGGCGTGATGAATTGCATCGAGAATTTTCGTGTCGTGTTGACAATGGAAATTTGTCAGAGCGATACCGAAAAACATCTATTTGGTTAATTTTAGTTTACTTTTGGTTGTTTTTTAGGTTAATTTTTTCAATTTTGTTTGTTAAGAAGACAATGTAACTGACTTGTATATTTTTTTTATTTTGCTTCAATAATACGGGGGTCACTTAACAAATTCCCAACCTGACCGATTATGATATTATTTGCATAACAGAAACGTTAAACTTGAAGAGATTTACCACTAAACACCAAAACACTTTTTTTGAACTGCTCGACGCACGTTTTGCTAACCATGTTAGCATCATCAGGAAATGATTTAATCGCAGATTTTGTTTCACACCAAAGATTCCAATAGAAGAATTGATTAACAGAAACGTGGTTAAAACCAGAAATTTCGGACAGTGATTTGAGCTCTATCGCTTTGAGGGGAGAGAAGAGGCTCTGAATATGTACTGTTTATATTCCACCGTATGTCTCTTTAAATAATTATACAGCATTCTTTACCAAAGTATGTTCACTTCACTATTTGTATTATGACCTGCATACTATGTCTTGCAATTATTTAGGAATTGAATGGTTTAGTTTTTAGATTTAAGCGATAAGTACTTGCTATGTTCTGTAGGTTAAGTTAAGCTTTGTTAAATTGTGTTATCCTGTAATAGGACAGGTCACCTGTTGGATAACCCTATTATTTAAATAAATAAATATATAAATAAACACTAATTTTTAATCTCCTGATTAGGGTTTTCATATAAATAAAACATTATTTCATATAAACGAAACGTGCGTCGAGAAGTTCAAAAAAGGTGTCGGTGTTTAGTGGTAAATCTCTTTGAGTTTAGTGTTTCACACCGAAAGTTCCAATAGAAAAATTGATCTATGATCGTTACACGGTTAGCGGTGAAATCTTTATCGTAAATACACTACTAAAATTAGGCTTAGACTAATTTTAAAAACATACTGAAAGATGTTTTCCGTTTCAAAACCGTTTGAAACTAATAACGGAAATATAGAAGTATGAACTTTTAAGGTATCTATATTTCTGCTCAATGTTTATGAGTATTTTGAAATGGAAAAAAAGAATGGGAAACTGTTAGAGTCTGTTTCATTTTCAATTCTCAATTCTTATTCAAGAGGTAAAGAATAGTTAATTTGATCACGTTTTTTTTAATTTGCATTATCACATTGTAATGTATTTTTTAGAGAGTTGCAGTATTCTACTAAGAAAAAAAACAAACCAGTTATTTCTTGTCGTGGAACAAGCGAACCTCAAGTGAAGACCAAAACAACAAACTCACCTGAAGCAAATAAAATGGAAGTTCGAAATACCCTGTACAATATGTACAAAGAAGGTAAGTCATTTAAGCACAATGAATACATATTAATTGTTTGCTAGTTGTACCACATCTACCTTTTAATATTTCATATTCGCAAACATTTTAGATTTACAATTTATAAAAAAACTGCTGCTGACACCTATATTACTTATATCTAACACAAATATTTGGCATACCCTACTATTTCTGGTAAATAATAAAATATTTATATTTAGGTATTAGCAATAATTATTAAAATACCTATAGTACCCGAAATTACTAATTTTTACCAAAACATTCAGTCTTTTTCAACAAACAGTTTCATAAACTAAAAATACAAGTATAGCTATGTCTCATAAAACATTTTTTTTTTCATATATTGTATATATAAAACATATTTTTTCATATGTCTATGTCTCATAAAACATATATTTATATTTATATTTATATATATATATATATATATATATATATATATATATATATATATATATATATATATATATATATATATATATATATATATATATATATATATATATTATTTAATAATGAAAAAATACAAAATATATGGAAAGAATCATTGGAACAGAGTAATGAAGAAGTGTGGGAAAAGTCTGTGGCAAATACAGAGAAATTAATTGAAGACTGGTTTATCCGAGAACAACACATAGTCAATGTTGAAGTTAAGCCTATAATAATCAACGCTAATGAAGTTTCCTCGTCTGAATCTGATAAATATATATAGATATGTAGTTAATGTGGTTGATTAATGAACTTATTAGTACATCTAATTACTTAGATATAGAACAATTATTTCTACATATGTATTATTATATTTATTTATGAATTATTGTATTAATGAATTAAGTACTCAGTATTTAACAATATAGTTTGGACATTTGTTTTTGTATGCTTCATATAAATTCAAATTCAAATTCAAATATGAAATATTTGAAATGATATTTGTAATAAATGTGCAATGCTGTTGTTTAAGGACCTGTATATTCCCATACCTTGGTAACGTTTTCACCATATACAAATTAGTCTCAACAATAATGTTTATAGAGTAAATAAAATGATGATTTGGACCAATAACAAATTAATTCATTGACTACCTTTCCCTATTCCCTAAAATTTCGTGATAACTTGAAGTTGTTTGTACAATTTTAACCTACAAAATTCTTCAATCTATCTATGACATAAAACATTACAATTTCATGACAAACACTCGAAATTTTACGTTAAAATATGGATTTATAACACCATGTGTTATATTGTCATTTTATAAAGATATACAAATAAATGTATCGTGGATTTAAATCATAAACATAAATGTTCGTCTTTCCTAATTACATGAGAAATCTTTCGACGGTTCAACTGTATATTTAATGATGGATATACTAGTGTATAACAAATTATGCAATCATTAAGGCTTGTAATTTGCCCAAGCGCGTTGTGATTTGTCGAGAACTTGGACTTTCAACGAATATCTATATCCAAGATGAGAGCCCAACAGGAGACTAAGAAGGCCAGAAAATTGAAAAGAGCTACTCAAAAGGAGTCGAAGGACATCGCGGAAGCAATGGAAGACCTCATGTATGGTCCAGAAATCGCAGATTAAAGGTAATTTTAAAAAATATTTGGTTTTAAAACGCTGACGCCGAATTGTTTTTTCCTATGTGTTTTTTTTTCGAAACTACTTTTTTCAAACTGGTGTACAAGATATCTCAAGATCTACATAACTGATTTTGTTAAAATTTACAACACATTTTCTTTATAATATTATCTAAGATGAAGCATAGGATTTTTTTGATTGAGTGCTACGGTCAAAAAATTTTACTCATAATTTTCCGATAGAAATCAAAGTTCTTTTTCAAAGAGCTGTCATTTCTACAAAAAAATCTTCGTATGCTTCGTCTTAGCTATTACCTTTCTAAATAAGAAAAAAAAAATATTTGCGAGAGGAAGCCTGACAGAGAAAATCATTACACCGTCAGCCAGTATTTTCAAAAGAGAGAACTTTATGGCTCATTTCTCCGACATTTTTTTTTATTCGTTATTATTTCAAATTACTCATAAAAGTACTATAGATATGTGTAAAATAAGAATTATTTTATATATTTAATAACTGCCTCAAAAAATATATATTTTTACACTTTTTTTTTTGTGCGCCAAGTTGTTGTAATCGCACCTCTTTTGCATCAACCCAATAGAACATAACAACAATAAATAAAAGTAAATTCATGATAAAGAACTATTGAAATTGAATGTTACCAATAAACGTGATACATTTTCTAGATTGAATCATCTCCTGATGATGCTAACATGGTTAGTGAAACGTGTACGGAGAAGTTTTAAAAAAGTGATTTAGAGTTGTAAATCTCTTCGAGTTTAATTCAGAATTAATTTGGCTTAACATTGTAAATTAAACAAATCATCTGCATCCGTTTTATGCTTCAAAGTTACGGTTTTTATAAGTTTTGTAAGTACATTAATTTTCATAATTTTTCGACGCTGTTAAAATATAACTAGAGAATAAGTTTCGATTTGTTGCTTTCAGTCAATATTACAGTAAAATAACGAAACAAGAGATAATTATTTAGCATTACAAGTTCCAAAGCATAGAACAATGCTCGTACACGCTACGAAACATCGAAATTAGCAGGAAACAACGCCGTTTCAACGTTTAAAAATAAAGTGGAGAAGACATTTTATAAATTCGTGGTCTCGGTCGTACGACGAGCGTCTCGTCGCTTTTAACAAACACTAATTTACCAATGTTCCGATCTGTAAGAGGCTTTGCTTGTAGTTATTCTGCCGTGTCAGTGCAAATTGCCGCAGGACTGACGACAACTCGTCAAAAAAGCCCAACCGGGACCGAGACGTCTCTGGTGACTTTAAAGTTTAATTTTGAGAGGGGTACACGATCACGAAAAGTGGAATCTTAATTTTAGACCGTCTTTTTTAAAGTGATGCATTTTGTCATTTTATAAACAGAACTTTATATAAAATAAGATACTGCTTTTTATTAGCGTTAGAATCTGGCCAGGCAACATCGAGATAATACGATAGATGAGAAGGTACAGGACGGTTTAAACAGTTGTTAATGTTTGCAACATGCTTCAAACTGTTTTTACTCATGCTCTTGTACAATTTGAAATATACACTTAGAACACTTGGTTCCAACAGGATGGGGCCACCTGCCACACTTACAATCTCTCTTTGGCCGTCATTTAAGCGCTGTTTCTGGAAAAATTGATTTTTTTAAAAGGAGACATTCAGTGAAAAGAAATAGTCCAATGTTTTAAAGAAAGTGAACAAGAAAAAGTACAAAGTTTGGAACGGGATTGGAGAAGGATGGAAACAGTTATTCAAAAAGCAACAGAGTCAATAACAGATAGAGAACTGGTACGATGAAGAGCAAGAACGAAGAAAATAATTAGACAAAATAAAATACTTAAAAATGATAAAATTTTACAGCAGACAGAAAAGTATTACTACATGAAGGAAATAAGGAATTTTTACAGAGAGGTGAAGAAAAGCAAAGAAAAACGATATCAAACAATATATATATATATATATATATATATATATATATATATATATATATATATATATATATATATATATATATATATATTAATTGATAAAGAGGGCAATCTGATAGGAGATGAAAAAAGAACGAAGGAAAGATAGAAAGAATATTTTGAGTAAATGCTAAATGGAGATGTTAATGAGGAAAATGAAGAATTGGTAATAGATTCAGAAAAAAACACCGAAAAAGCAGAATCTACAAAAGAGGAAGTAGAAGAGATTATAAAGCAACTCAAAAATGGTAAGATTTTGAGAGGAATGGAATAGCGGCAGAAAAGATAACATTTGCAGGAGATGAGCTAAAATAACAACTGTTGGAATTGATCATTACAATATGGAGAGAAGAAAAAATGCCAGCAAGTTGGGACAATTACACCTGTCCTAATAAACGGGGACTAAACAGATTGTAACAATCATAGAGAAATTTCTTTGTTGGATACTTATAAAATAGTAGAGATATTAATTAAAAAGAGGTTAGAAGGAATAATTGATCCACAGCTAGGGGAATACCAGGCAGGTTTTAGAACGGGCAGAAAAACAACCGATCAGGTTTTTGTCATGAAAGAAGCATTAACAACGTGTTACGAATATAAAGTCCCAGCGATGGTACTGTTTTTAGATTTTAGTAAGGCCTATAATTCAGTAAAGAGATCCAGGATAATGACCAGGAAGAATTTAAAGTACCCTCTAAAATAATGGGATCAATGAGCATGACAGTGGATATAACAACACCCAATTTAGGTGTAAAAGGAGGAACGACAGAATATTTTCTGATCAAGGCAGGCTAAGGCAAGGGGAAGCACTATCGATACTATTATTCAACATGATTTTGGAAATGACTATTAGGAAGGGTTAGCCAAACAGAAGACACATTCTTTACAGAAGCTATCAAATAGTGGGTTATGCGGACGATATAGCAATAATTGCGAGAAGTGAGAAAGAAATGACAAAAAAGCTAGTGAAAGATGTCCCCCCAACCTGATTTCATGCGGTTTTTTATGGGGATGTCTTAAAAGTCAAGTATACGCAACTACCTCGCCACTGTGGGAGATCTAAAGAAGTATGTTCGGTAAGAAAGTTCTTCATTTCCAGTAACAATTTATTGAAGAAAATGACCTCGTCCTCACCTGGACAAAAGTGTATTGCAGATGGATACTCGATAAGTTTTGTTTTCCACTGAAAGCTAACATGTCACCCATATTCCTTCTCTCTGTACTTTGTTCGATTGTTTTAAACATAGCTCTATCGTGAACCAGAAAAATGTAAGCTTTGTGGCTAATTCCTAGATGGTTTGTTTGGGATCAGCTTCAATCAAAAGATCCATATCGACCTCCATAGGGCTTCCAGATTTTATGTTAGAAAAGATTGAAATTACGTTTCTTAAAATTTTGTGGGCAACGCTGATACATTCTGCTATCCAAGGCATCAGGATAAACAGGTAGTATAATATGGAATGTATCCATATTTTGATCTTCCAGTCTTACAGCGTTCAATTAATTTTTTTACAGTTATAATTCGTCGGATGATATACTACAAAATTTTCCACGCGCATGTTTAGTTCCTCGTTTGAGGCACTCGTGTAAAGCAAACAGATTTTAACCCTGACGGTCATATGAAAAGAATTAGATTCCATCTTAAAAACAGATTCAGCAGCGCACATGCATAAAGAATGGGTAAAAAACCCTGTGGGAAAAAAAGAAGAGAAAGTCAATGAAAAGTTGAATGTGACAGTGATGTTGAAGTGTGACACGATAGAGAGCAGTGGATATTAGAGGTTGTCCTAGAATATTGTATAGGATGATTTTTTTAGTGCATCCGAATTTTAAATGCAAAAATAAAAACCAAATTAGATTTTTTTTTCTCTTTTTTGGGTTTTCGTCACGATCTAAAACTCAAAAACAAAACAAAAATAAAGCTGACACATTTGTCAATGATTTTTTTTAAGTAATAAATTTGCCTAACGAACAAAAATTTAAAAAAATATTTTTTTTTAAATAAATACAAACTTTAGAATGTTAACGTTTGGGGAGGGGGGGGGGGTCTTCCCTTCCCGTTTTCAAAACGAATCTAAAAATCATTTATAGTAATATCTATATAATACTGTAAAGATAGTAAGCAATTTTTTTTTTTTTGATATGTCAATGATACTTACATTGACAATTACTTAATGACTTACAATGAGTTTTAGATTGTGGCGAAAAAACCAAATAAGGAGAAAAATATATGAACACGCCACAATCATTTAGACAATACTCAAATTAGAAGACTTGAAGCTATTTTATGTGAAATATTATTCAATTGCATTAATGTTTGAAAACAATTTCTTCTGACAAAGCGTCAATCCAATTTCCGACCACTTTTTCAAGCAATTGGGGTCTTATGCCTGCAATGGCCCGAGTTATGTTGGCGTCCAAGGCGTTGATAGTTGCTGGTTCATCAACATAGACCAAAGATTTAATATAACCCCAAAGAAGATAATCTAAAGGCGTTAAAGCACATGGCGTTGTTAGCCAATTAACAGGCTTGTTCTTGAAATAATTTTCGCACCGAATTGTTCTCTCAATAAATCGATTGTTGCGTTGATTGTGACGCGTGGAGCCGTCCTGTAGAAACTACATCTCCTTCAGATCAATACCATTCAAATTCGGAATTAAATAATCCACGCAGTCGAATAACAAAACCCAACTTCCTGCAAATGGCTACGAATTGATAAAATTGAATCTTCATCAATACTGTCAGTAGCAGCGGTGATATTTTATTCGGAATACGCAGTTTTTTGTCTTGTTTTTGCTTTAATATTGAGCAGCGTGAAATGCATTTGGGATTTGTCGATAATTCGGCGAATACATCACTCGGTTGAGCGATTAGGTGCAGCATAAAATTCACGAAGTGATCTAAAAGTTTGACGTACAAAACACTGATGTCATAATAAATTTCCACAATTTGCAAGCGTTGCACTGATGTTAAACGTTTCATGATGATTTGCCAGACTACTAAAAATTTTGACGCATATTCACAGTTCGTTTAACAACGACCCCCACCGAAAGTTCCAATACACTAAAAAAATCATACTTGTTACTTTGCATACTTGTTACTTTGATGTTAATAGTGCCATGATGATTAACCAGACTACTGAGACACAGATTTACAGTATCTCCTATCGGATGTTCAGACTCACCTTTTATATACGAGTATCGTTTAAAAGGTTCTCGGTCCGATACTGAGAAGGCGCAAGTAACAACAGACATTAGGTAAGAATGATACGGTCGATGGGGCCCGCCTTTGTTGCCAATCGACCAAAGTTTCATTTGAATAAACACTTCCCAACAGTGTTATAAAAGCGCGAGTCAACTTAGTTTCTATGGCGGTTTATAACAGTAGACGAAACAGATTTACCATTCCATCATTCAGAAACGAAACGACAGTCTACACAGTGGATGGGAGCAGGTTATATTACACCAAAGAGAACGAAAACGGTTCCATCAGCAAGAAAAGTTACGATTTTCTGAGATTTTCTTAGTGTAGTGCTCATTATTTATGGGATTTTTGGAGGCTTTAGAGGCAATATTCAAAAATGATTACCAAGGATTCTTCAAAATAGAAAAATGGGCCGTTTTCAGCGTTGCTGTCTCATTCTATATAAATAAAAATTAAATGCTGTTCGTTGGTAAGCGTATCACTTGAGAAACAGCGGGACCGATTTGGCTAATTCTTTTAATGTTCGTAATATTCTGAATAAGGTTTTTAGAGAAAGAAAAATTGGAAAGATTGCCCGGAAAATTGGAAAATTCGAGAAAAACGAAATGAAAGTGCTTTTTTTATATGGGATCTTTGCATGAAGACCATACTTTTGGATTCGAACGATGGGTATGCGTAATTACCTTTTTTTGTTTTGTTCGTTATGGTCTCGGAAAACTTTCGGGGAACAAAAAAGAACGATACAAAAACACGATCACAAACAAGTTTATTGAAATTTGGACAGGACAACATGTCGGGTCAGGTAGTATTGGCAAAGCTTACATAAAAAAAATATAAAAACTATCAAAGAATGTCTTGCATTTCCTTTGGCTTCAGTTTCAATTTGCAAACATACTACGTATAAGAAGCGTCATATCAAAACAACTTATCATGTGTGACGGTTAATAAGTTTTAATTTTTTCTTGAATAAACATTTTTAATTTCAGAAAAAGGTAAACAATGGTTTATTCAAAGTATGAGCCATCCCTAGCTAGCTGCGTATTTTTCCCTCTCTCTCACGCTCTCTTGCTATTTGTAAATGCCCTCCCACCAATATTATACATCTTTTGAGGTGGTCCAGTCATCAAGCCATTTTTCGACATTTCCGTAATTGTTGAAGTATTTCATGGAAAGTGAACGACACATCGATGCAAACAAATGGTAGACGAAAAGGGCCAAGCCAAGTGCAGAAATGGTGTCTGATGGGGCGTGCAAAATCACTTTTCCGTGCCTTGTAGCCTATTCTGGTCGCTTTTCGATCAATGCATGGTGCAAATTGATCATTTGCTAACGGTAGTGAACGACATTAACTGTTTCACCTTCTGATCCCACGAAATGTACAGAATTGTTTATTTTCCAACAAGATTTAGTCTTGTGGTCGATCAAGTTATTGGTGAAATTGAACCTCAATTGTGTCAAATTATATTAACAATTTGACGACAACAATAGTCATCTGTAGAAACAGCGGAAGATGATGTTTGGAGAATATAATCTTTAAAACATAACTATGTCTCTAATTTTTAATAAAATAAATCAGCATGTTATTTTTGTAAAATTGTTCGTTTTATTTGAAAAGGACATCCGAAGCATCTATTGGGACACCATGTTAGTTCGCTTGAGATACGGAAGCAGGAGATACTTGAACGTTTTGAGATACGGATGAGATACCGCTGTAGAAACAGCGGAGGAGGACGCTTGTGGATAATATTTTTAAAACATTGCTGCCATGTTTTGATACAATTTACTTTTTGATAAAATAAACCAGCAGGTTTTATGCGTTTCTGTCTAAAATTGTTGGTTCTATTTAAAAAAGAAATCCCGAAGTACCGATTGGGACATTCTTTATAAGCACAAAGACTAAATGGATCTACTAAAATGGAGAGGTTGTTTAGTAACGAGATGTAAAATAACGGATTTGCTGAAGCATTTAAAGCTAAAAACGATAACAGAAATGTAATGTTTAATACGGGGGTTGTATAATAAGTACCTGACCTTGACAAGTAAAAAACATTTTTATGTGTAAAATTTATTTTATTTTGAACGTAATCACCTTTCAGTTCTATACGCTTAGTTCAACGTTTTTCTCTCTTTTGTCTCCCCCTTTAAAAATATGATTGCTGCAACCCTTCAAAATAAGTGTTCGTTGGCTGTTCTTGGGTCTCTGGTGTGATGTGATAAATCCATGTTTCCACAACAGTTATGAACCCAGGCCAAAATCATTCCGATGACGTTTTAACATTGATAGATATTCTTTTGAAGTTGAGACATGTGTGTGTCAATTGTGAGCAATTGCGGCACCCATCTTGCGGAAAGCTTTTTCTTATCCAAATGAGTTGTTTAAATATTCTACACCCGTTCAATTGAGATGGTCACAGTCTCAGCAATCTCACTTCAATCAACACTTTCACTCTCCGATGGTTTATCACGTTATCGTGGATTTTTTCAGTCATTTCTGAAGTAGTAACCTCATTTGAATTACCTGAACGATGTTTATCAAAAATGTTTGTACGGCCACGTTTAAATTCGGCTGTCCAATATTTTATGGTTGATAACGAAGGTGCAGAATCTCCATAAACTTTGCTGCGCCCCGTTCTAATCTCATCAATTGTTTTCGTTTTCAAACATAAGTATTTTATCACTGTTCGATATTCAATTTGTTCCATTGCTGTAAAATTACAAAAGTTACTATTTTACACATTAAATCGAGCAATCGATTGACAGTTTGACAGTATTGTTGTGAAAGGTTATATTTACGAAAAATAAAACTTTTTAAATACCAGCATGGACGTCTCTGGCCTGATGGTTGTCTTGGGCCAACCCTGGATTTGCTATGATTTTGGTTCTCGAAATATATCAATTTTTTGTCGCGTCACGATCCGATGTAAAAAAAGTCTCCACACCGTTTGTCGTTCAGCTGATGTGTTACCCATTTTCCATGTGGATCTTTTCCCTGGCAGGCAGACTCTCACAAATAGTTCGGCGATCAACATTTAACCTATCTGCCATTTGTTGTTGGGTTTGCATATCGTCCTCTTCCAACAATGCGTACAATTCCGCCAATTCAATTTTTTTTTCGGTTGTCTTAGGCGTTCTTCAGTTTTCAAGTCGAATTCACTACTTTTCAATCGCCTAAATCAACACCCACAAGGCTTTCACTTCCGTTTTTCTTGTGATTGAACAAGAAAGGTAGTATGTGCCGCAAATGCACTTTATTTGGCTCAAAACTCGACATGTTTACCACACGAAAAAAGTACGCCGCTAACTGGAAATCATGACGCAATGACGCTAACTCGAAATCATTTAAACATCAATGGCATTTTTAAAGGTACCGTACAAAATGACATAAGATATTATACTGTGAACCGATCCTTGTTTCCAGCGCAATCTTTTAAAAATAAATAACATTATTAATCGCCACACTGGTAATCCATTCACACCCAAAATGAACGTGCCTATCGGTTATCTACAGTAGTTAAAATAATGATAAATTATCAATACGGCTTACACTAAATATACGGATTTTACATCAATCACCTCTATTTTTATTTTTAGAACAAATTCGTATATTAAGTTGGAACACAAAATGATTCATTCCTTTTATATGCCACACAAGAAACCCAGAGACAGAAATAAAAAGACAACGAGTTCATCTCGTCCGTGGAAATATTATTACGGCTGAATAAAGTTGACCCGCTCACTGTCGTTCCTAAAAAAAGCCACCGTTCACCCCTCCCCCATTCCGAATCCCCACCACAATCCATTACTGTCTCCCCCCTTCTCCTACCGCCCCAGGCTCAACCTTCGCGGCTCGAAAGACGTATTAACGTTCAAATCGGCGTAAGTGTGTTTGTAAATAGTCAAATTCCAGGGCAATTTATATATTTAGCGGTAGATTAATCACTTGTCGGTCGCCTTCATCGGAATATTTTAATCATCCGGTACGAGGGCCCCGTCAGCCCGCCTCACTAAAAAATAATTCAATGCCTCGTGACACTCGCGACAGTCCCCGCTACCCGGAGATATATGCGTCTTGGCCAAGAGCACTACCACCTAACTGCATCTTTTTTGTTAACTCATTAATATATGAGAATATAACCTGTACAAAACAGTTGCACGTCATCGATGACGCTATTGAAGAATAGTAGAAATACCACTACATAAATTAAATAATAAAATAATCAAATGGAATGTATTCAATAAATCATTTTTTTTAATATTTATTGATACGTTTGGAGGTTATCCCATTTATATCTGAACGTTTATTTTCATTTTTTTACTGTACGATAGAAAACAGTTCTTTTAGGAACTACCACAGTGTTATTTATAAGTGCTAGAGTCGCCACTGTAAAATACCATATCATTTAAACGGTCATTGTCAAAAGTGTGTATGATCTCTGATACACTATTTTGAGCAAGAAAGAGAGAATAATTATTCATCGTTACACTTTGCGGCTGTTAGAGAGGTATGTTAACCCTTTGTTACTCGCACTGGGTGATATAGTCACCCAGAGGTATATTTTGTTTGCTATTGTTGGCACAACTGCGAATCTAGACTTGGCCGCCCTTCTAACCTCCAATGGACATGTGTTCTATTAGATTTGATTCGCTTCATTGCATTCATATCAGTATTTGATCAATTGTTAAACAGAAAAGTTGGTCAGTTCTGAAACGGAGTACCGTATACCCCACGTGAGCAAGAATGTAAGTATTTTTATCCTTGAGTTTTTTATTTATTTATTCATTTTACTACTGTTTTATGGCAGTTTCCATTCAATTTATTTATTTCTTTTAATTATATTATAATAATTGTCGAAGTAAGTTGTTAGAAAGTTGAGACTAAAAACGTTTGATTTGTTTTTTTTTTTTATTAATTTACTTTTCTATTTCTTAGGAGTAATCTGTTACGCACAGATGAAGAAATCAGGGCTGCTTGGGATGCTCTATCGGAAGATGAGTTAGAGGATGAGTCAGAAGTACTACCTATTGGTTTCTCTGATTCTGAAGAGGAATGTGTAAATGATGAGGACAAAAATCACGACAGCGGCAGTGAACAAGGGTACTCGTCTGACCAATCCACTGATGAAGTAGGTGATGATGAAAATTATTATGTGAAACACATTTATAAAAAAATTAGAGGTGAGAATGTTCCTATAGAAACTCACAAATGGAAAAAAACTCCTATAACAAGTAAGTTTGCAAAAACGTCAAAAAAAAATATTTTGAAAAAAAGGTTTCCTTCCACTACATAAACTGAAATATCAAATGAATTATCAGCATTTAGAAAAAGCATTGATGAGACTATGATTGATGAAATTGTGCTTGGCACTAATATTTACATTAGAGAACTGAAAAATGCTGGTACTTATTCTCGAGAACGGGATATGAAGGAAACATCTAAAGAAGAAATATTAGCCTTTGTGGGTCTGTTGTATTTGATCGGTACAAAGAAAATGAGTAAAACTGATCTTCATGACATTTTCGCAAGTGATGGGACAGGAATCGAAATTAGCAGAGGGGTGATGTCGTATGCAAGGTTTTATTTTTTGCATAGCGCTATAAGACTTGATGACAGAACAATCAGGCAGGAGAGGAGAAAGTTAGACAAGCTTGCAGCAGTCCGGTCATTTTATGATCAATTTGTTGCAAATTGCCAAAAAGCATACTCCCTGGGTGAGTTTATAACAATTGATGAGAAATTAGAACCATTCCGTGGTAGATGTTCTTTCATACAATACATCCCAAATAAGCCGGCAAAGTATGGGATCAAAATATTTGCTGCCGTGGATGCTAAAACTTTTTATACATATAAATTGGAGGTTTATTGTGGTCTTCAGCCAGATGGGCCTTACAGAGTAAGCAATACCCCCACTGATATTGTCCTAAGATTGACTGAGAGTATGAAAGGATCCAATAGAAATATAACCGTGGACAACTGGTATACCAGTGTCCCTTTGGCAAAAAAGTTACTTGAAAACGGGATGACTCTAATTGGAACCATGAAAAAAAATAAAAGGGAAATTCCACTTGAATTTTTACCGTCAAAGACAAGGGAACTAGGGTCTACTACCTTTGGCTTTCAGGATGGGATGACTTTAGTTTCTTATGTGCCAAAACTGAGGAAATCCGTTGTACTTTTATCAACTATGCACGATCAAATTGAGATAGACGAAGAAAGCAATAAGCCTGAAATAATTATGCAATATAATAGAACAAAAGGAGGTGTCGACACTGTTGACCAGATGTGTAGTTCATATACGGTAACGAGACGTACCCAAAGGTGGCCATATAACTTGTTTATGTCGTTTTTGAATGTTGCGGGGATAAATAGCTACATAATTTACTGTAAACACGGTCCTAACATGATGAGGAGAAAAGTTTTTCAAAAAAATCTAGCTCTGTCCCTGATGAAGCCACATCTGCAACAGCGTGTATTGATCAGATCTCTGCCAATAAATATTCGCTGCATTGTAGAGAATATGGTCGGGAAAGTAGAAAATCGTTGAGAGCCAACTGATCATTCACAACGCAAGAGAGGAAGATGTTATATGTGCGGCCGATCAAAGGACACCCAAACTACGGTAAAATGTTTATCCTGTGGACGGTTTACCTGTAAACAGCATTTGGACATCAAATGTAAGACCTGTGGTGGTTTACCATCGGATAATAACTCAGACGATGATTTATAAAATAATTTGCATTATGGTATTACACAATTTGAATTTAAATTTTTTTTACAATATCATTCGATATATTTTTTTTTTCAATAAAAACCATATAAATATTTTTTTTTAATGTAAGATATACCTTATTATAATTATATTTTATTCATAATTCTTATTGAAATGTTAATTTATTTACCTAATTTATTGATGAAAATTGGGTGGAGTACTGTATACCCCGCGCGAGTAACCACGTCACGAAATTGAGCGCGAGTAACAAAGGGTTAACTGCTAATAATTGAATATATTTAGTTTACGTCATATTTTATAGTGTGTTGCAGAAACTTTAAGGTTGAATATGTCCACTATCAGTATTATTTTATAAAAAGTTCTATTCGTGACACCATTTATAGCATGTATGAACGCAGTAAGTATTCGTTTACTGAAGAACTCTAGAAAACACTGTTCTTAAACCCATATGTACCGTATATGTCCAATTCCTGTGTTTCAATTCCTTACATGAACAATTAAAATAGAAATAAATGCTTGACGGATGCCGTATGTCATTGTGCAACATACTGAAAGAAGTAGGTATGGTTTTAAACGGAAAAGAGATTATCCAAGACGAATGCTTATGAAACTTTCCAACGTTGCCCTAAAACGTATAGATTTTTTGAGATGTTATATGAAGGAAAGAAAAAAGACTTGTACAAATTTGTCTTGTTAGATAAAACCTGGAATTTTCAAAATGGTACTGTAACTCATTCATGGCATAATAATAGTAGGAGGAGTGCAAAACCACCAAAGTTGATGGTAAAAGGTAAGTTACATAAATATACAAAAAATAGGAAAAGTTTTGATTGAAAATTTTTATTTTAGATACATCATACTTCATGCTGGCAGTGAAGATGGATTTATTGAGGGTGCAGAGACCATATTTTCGTCAAAAAATGACCTAAAATGAAACGAATCAGGAAAAATTGTTGAAATGGTTGGAAAACCGGTTATTAAAAAACTTAAGTAATCTATCTTTAATTTTCATGGATAATGCTCCGTATCATAGCATGTTATTAAACAGAATACCAAAAAGCTTATGAGCTAAAGCTGCTGAGCTAAAGCTGAGAGCTTTTAAATCCAATTGAACCTATATAAGGAATGGTAAAAATTACTATAATAACACATGAGTAGAGATGGTAATACCCAGCAAGACTGTATAAACATGTAACGAGAGGCACTTCACACTGTTAGTCCTGAGATATGTAAGAATACTATCAAGCATACAGAAAACGAAATAATAAAATGGTATGACAGTATCAGTGATTCCAGCTAGTATTCTTCAGATTCTGATGAAAATAAGTGCATGAAGATATTTCATTATTTTTTCTGTGGTAATTATATAAGCTTTTTATTTTAATAACCATTTAACTATTAAAAAATGTTGTCGATGGTTTTTGAACGAAGTATTTTATATGTACTGAACCATCTAGAGGTACTAAATCAACGACACTTGCAAGACTTTCAACATTTATTATAATTTTGTTAGTTATTTTGTAATTTACATTTAATTTAGAATTGATTTTTTTAATTGTTATTAAAGTTTAAATTGTAAAAATGATTCGCTAAAGTAAGGTTATGATGCTTAATCGCAATCTGACAACAGGGCAGTCAAAATGTTGATCACGAGTTTAATGACGTGCAACTATATTTATTTTGTACGAGTTATAGATGAGATGGATAAAGGAGGAGTGAATAAGAGAGCGAACCCGTATTTACTCATCGCTAAGAAAGAGTAAATATATTGAAAATTGCCAAACTACTAGACTAATTGAAAAGTTCGCAGAGCGGAACTGATAAAACAAGTTTATAATTGAAAAAATTACTTTATTCTTCTATATATTCGTCGAAGTCATTCAAAATACTCATTTAAAGCTGCAAGAACTTCTTGATTTGATGGAAAACGTTTGCCACGTAGAAATTTTGAGGTTTGGAAACAGATGAAAGTTAGAGGGAGCCAGATCTCATGAATATGATGGATGTTCCGACAATTCATAATTTAACTCCTTCAATTTGATCATTGCTAGAACAGCCATGTGAGAAGGTGCATTGTCTTGATGAAAAATGTTTATTTTTCCTTCTGTAAACAAAGTCTTTTCTCACGAATTTTTGCATTAAAGTGATCCAAAAGTTTTAAGTAATACTGTCCTGTTATTATTTTACTCGTTTGAAAGTAATCAATTATCAAAATGCCTTTTGCTTCGCAAAAAAAATGGTAACATAACCTTTTTAGTCGATTTTGATCAATTTGCTTTGGAGCTAAAGAACCGGGCTCAGTCCACTTTGCGGTTTGATGTCGCAGTTCAGGAATCCTACTTGTAAAACCAAGTATCATCCATAGTTAAAAAACGAATTTTGAATTTTTCTACACAAATTTTGTGCAGAAAGTTTTACTTGAAGTCGTTTATGATCAGAATTTAACAATTGCGGCACCCATCTTGCACATAACTTTCTAGAGCCCAATTCGTTTTTCAAAATATGAAACACCCATTTAGTTGAAATGTCCATGCCCTTAGCAATTTCACTGAAATTGTCTGTAGTAGTTACAGTAGTTACATTTATTAGACGTCCAGAAAGAGGATCATCATCCAGGCTTGTACGACCACGGTGAAACTCACCTGCCCACTTACAAACATTACTTTTGAAGGAGACTCCCCTAATATATTTACCATTTTTACTATGAATTTCCATTGGCTTTTAACCTTTTTTACAAATAATTTAATAACTGCACGATTTTCCACATTAAAAAATAACACTGATTCCTTTACTTTAACGTTTAACATTTACATTATTTTTTGTACGAATGAATTGACAGATCGACTTGAAACTTCACATATGAACGATGAAGTTTCAAAATCCAGTAGATTATGTAACTTTTTTACTGCTCTACAAGTGTCACTCCACGAACTCTTCAATTATCGTAGTATATGTATATTTGTAAAAAAAGCAGAACTATTTATAGAGAATAATTTTTTAGTGCGCTCGAACTTCTGATAGTGGTCACTGTCAAATCATCATGGGAAATTATCATGGAACGTTTAACATCAGAGCAACGCTGGTAAATTGGAAATTTAATATCAAAATCAGTGGTATGTGCGTCAAACTTATACAGCACCTCGCAGATCGATTATGGTACAACATAATCGCCCAACCGAGCGATGTATATACCGAATTATCGACAAATTCTGAACGCATTTTACTCTGATCGATGTTGAAATAAAAACTGTGTGATCCGAAGGAGATATTGCCGCTGTTGCTGGCAATGTTGATGAACATCCCAATTTATCATTTCGTTAATGGGGATCGTTTTAGAGCGATGGCCAATGATTATTTACTGTTGATATTTACTGAATTCCTGAAATATCTAGACCACTTACGCGACTCCATAGACCACCAACGCGAACTTCAACGTAAAACGAACAAATTACGTAATAAGTTATTCCGAATTGGAAAAAAAATGACTCGCAAATAATAGCCTAAGACTAAAGCTGGGTCCACATCCGTACAAATTTGCGTTGTGCGGGCTATATGTGTTGTATGTTGTGTGCCTGTGCGGCAATGTAGACGCTTTGACACACAAAATCACACATAAATATTGTCGCTACAAAGTACTCATATGCGTACTGTTCACCAGAGATGAAATCTTGTTCACTAGATAATTTAAACAAATTGTTCCAGTAAATTCAACACACATGCAAAATTTTATTGGTGTGGACCCAGCTTAAGAGTCTAACTAAGTCGTCTAAGTCCCAAGTCTTGCTCGGTCTCAGTCCCCCTCATGTTCAGAAAATGATGTCACTGTTTGGAAGCACCTATGTATGTGAGCAGTTGTTTTCTCGAATGAAACAAGTCAAATCAAAAAATAGGACCAGAACAACGGATTCGCACTTCGAAAGTAGTGTTCGTATTGCTCCAATACGTCCAAGATACGACCAGACATTGAGAAACTTGTTTATTTTTAAAGAATGAAAAAGACCATTCATTCAAATTAAAAACATACTTTGGTAAATCGTCGGAAAATATTGAAAAATTCTTATATAAAAACAATGCAAAAGTAGCCTTTAAAATCAATAACAGCCTTGGAAAATATCAAAAATTGCAAAGCAAAAACAAACAAAAAAGACAAATCAGGGATATATCAACTGTGTTGTGTGTTATATCCAAACTTATATAGGACAGATTTTTCAAGAAAATAATTAAAAAACATGAAAGAAACTTTCTCAGTCATAAACATAATTTGAACTATGCCTCACATCTGTTACAGGAGAACCATATTTTAATTAGTGAATTTAAAATACTACATATACATAACAAAGGCAAAAAAATTAAACCAATTGGAGAGTTTAGAAATAAACTTTTTGTATTTATACCTATTAACATCGAAAATAGCCAGTTCTGAAGGAGCTACAGTGTTAGCTAAACGCATCAAATATTATTAATAAAGCGAAAATATAGACAAAACAGTCTTTCATTAAACAGTTATATAAATACTACTCTCTTTATTCTTAATCGTACAAGATCAAATTTGTATAGATCCCTGATCACAAAAGTATTGAAGGAAACGATCTAGCAGATAAATAAGCGGTCACAAAACAGCAATTAAATCCACACATCTAATGAATCAGACTCGAAAAATGTGACAGTCAGTTGGTCATACTTGCCCTACCACTATAACAGACGGGGAACTTTTCAAAAGACCCTCGTAAAATATCAAATATTGAAAATCATTATGTTGAACAAACTAATATTGTTTCGAAAGATTCTATTTTTTTGGGTTAGCCAAGCAAGTACTCAAGACAGCCCAGTATAAAAAACAATAAATTAGTTGGTATATTTACAAAAAAAAACCTTTCTGAAAATTCACTCGAAGCTGCAGGCTTTACCCGTTATTTTTTGACGAAGAAAAAAACAGGTTGCATGTCGGCGCTCTGGCAATCACATTGAGATATTATCCCAACTTGCATCTGCTTGGAAACATTATTATCCTGGTGATATATTCGAATAGTTCGGATTTTATCGCGCGAAGGAAAACCGATTCTTTATTTTTATGTTTTACAGATGTTGGGACAAATATTTTCGTGCGCTGAGCGATGTTTTTTTTTCCAGATTCTAATTTTTTGCGTTTTTTTTTGGTCTAATGAGCGCGACGATGTCATAAAGACTTTAGTTAATTACAGAATTTCTATAATTTTAGATAAGATAAAAACTTTATACATAAAAAATTCATCAATAGTGTAAATATAGTGGCTTACTGCTTCGGAGAAGTTCTCTTTGAAGTAATAAATATCAATATGTGCGGGTCAGTCGAAAAGTTCTCCTCCTGACAAAGAAAGTCACCTTGCAATTCAATACATTTAGGCCAACGACGTTCCAACTTTTTAATAACCTCAGTATAATGGAAACTGCCTATTTCTGTAATATAAGCGGTTATCAAAGCATTGACCTCTTCATTTAAAGTGAATCTTCGTCTAGCGAGCCATTTCTTCATGTTTACGAAGAGAAAGTAATTGATGGAGACCAAACCCCGTAACAACTTTGAAGTATAAGGATATTATCAGACGAGGCGTCCTGGGTGGCGCGATTTACTGATTAAGATAGTTTAATTTGAGCGTTTACATGGGGTGGCGCTATCCAAGAAGTGGCGCGCCCTGGTTGACCATCGGTGACTCTTCTGCCACTCAGCAGATGGCGCCACACAAGCGGCTATGGTTTCTAATCTGTCTGGCATACGTTGTCCCAGGAAGTAAACATTGGAATAGAATCGCTTGATGTGGATATGTTCATTTTTAAACATTTTTTACGTTTTTTTTACATTTTTAGTGTTTCACAACGTGAAGATAGCTGCAAACTCTTCGACTTCCATGAATGAACTGAGGTGTCCGAGCTGTGAGTGGTGCTTTCCAGGTCGCGAATCAACTGGTGCATTCTAGGCCGCGCCATACAGGTCGTTTTGGCTGACACTAGTCTAAATCATGAGGTTTTGCAGCAACAATCCGCAACGTATGTGTATAAATGCATTTAACTTGAATAGTACCATGCAGTTAGTCCAGTAGTGAAGCGCAATATTTTTAACGAACAGATCCTGTATAAAGTCGCTTTTGCAACATCCATTGGGCATTGTTATAAAGCAGAATCTTTCCATGACATGCATGGCCAGTTTTCTTCCAAGTTTTTCCAGTTTTCTTACATCACGCCTTTTCAATTCCAGCAAATATCAGATCATTCCTGGCGTGGATATTGGACTTTGACATCGGAGGTTGACTTTTATACGTAGTATAACTTTACTTTACTTATGTTCCTTCTATTTGCAGCACACATTATTTCAGTGGCTTCCGATAATTTTTCAAGAAACTGAGCAATATATAACCGTAGTGGTCGGCTATATATTGCTCAGCATATATCGTAGAGCATATTGATTTGGTACGTGAAAGTGTTACTGAAGACCCAGAAATTTAAATTCGACCAATTTCAAATAACACAGGAGCTAAAGCCACTGGACCATTCTAAATGTCGTGCATTTGTCAGTTGGATCAAAGAACACATGATTTTTCTTAAAAGATCATCTTTTCAGCAGAAGCACATTTTGAAATTGGTGACTATGTTAATAAACAAAATTGCCGCATTTGGGGTGAAGAAAATTCACGATTGAGTATGGTTTGTTTCAATTATCAATAAAAAGATTTTTGAAATCAACGTAAATTCTGTGTTTTATTCAAGAATTAAAAAAACCGCTCAATTTAAAAGTCCCTTTATGGAAGTTAAAACTCAGATTTTTTGCTACCTAATAAAAAGCGTTAATTCATCCATTCTACATTTAAATATTTCGACAACTGACCATTTCGAACCTTTAAAATTCCAGGCATGCACTATAAGCTACACTATCCGGTAACCGAAAAGAAAAAAAAAAGACCAGAAAAAAGTGGGCCCACCAAAGCGATGAAACGAACCCAGCTGCCGAATGCCAATTAAAAAGTCTCAAAAATGATATCCTTCTCTCTGGCAGTGCGATCGTTGCCTCTTTCCATCTACCAACGACGGCTTTAGGAGTGCTACCGACGTAAATTGCTGGTGTTGGTTTTTAATTTGACATCTGTTTGTATACAGCACGCGTAGATGTTTTTGTTTGACTGATGGATGAGGTACGGGGGCTCTTTAAAAAATTAATTCAGATAAACAGCCCTAGACGTACAATTGAAATGTATTTATTAAGGCCTCGACTTAATTATCAGTCTTTTTTGACCACATTTTTCCTTTATTCATGAAAAAAATGATACGAACTTAATCTTCTCCACTTTTTATACACTTTCGCCACCTTTTACGTAACTATCGAATGCCAGAACGAAAAACATGGTGATTTTGAGTTTTTTTTCGATTTCCTCAAGATATGTGAAGCGGGTATCAACCAAGTGACGTTGCAAGGACCGGAAAATATGAAAATACAAAGAGGCCAAGTCTGGAAAATACACCGGGTGTGATAAAATCTTCTCACCTAAATCGGTGATCGTTTGCGTAGTCCTCTTACTGTAAGTGGATGTACGTTGTTCTGAAGCAAACTGGTTAATGAAACGTCGAGAAGTTCAAAAAGTGATTTGGTGTTTGGCGGTTTAATTTACTTTAAAGCTTTATTATTAGTTGCATAAAGTCGGGCTTCTTTCTGATCTAACAGATCAAGGCTGCTTCATTGAGTATTCCTGCCGTTCTAATATACATTTCTTTTTCAAACTTTTATGACAATTTTCAAGCGAGACCAAATGTGTATAGTACATTGTAATTTTTACCGAACTGTCTATAAATACATTTCTGATGTAACAATTTCTCGATAGGCCTTTTCATAATTATTTGACAAAAAAAGATTTGTACCGCTCGACTCGATAATTTTGACTATATAATTTCGAATATTGCAACCTGCAACTAAACTGGTTTTTTTCATATTTTTGAATCACATTAAGTGTATTTTAAGACCATGCAACAATAACCATAAGTAAGTGTAACAGGCAAAGTAATAAAGTGTATATCTATTGCCGAAGTTAGTAAAGTAATTTTTTATTTAAATAATATTCCTTACCAATTGCATAAATCTACAGCCTTTAATAATGTTTATAACAACTTAAATAATATATATATAATATATATATATAAAAAAATATAAAAATAATATATATACTTAAATATATATATATATATATATATATATATATATATATATATATATATATATATATATATATATATATATATATATATATATATATATATATATATATATATATATATATATATATATATGCTAGACTATTAGTCCGGGAGTACATCCGATCGTTTGTGTCCCGGTTGTTGAGAACGTGCAGACGTTTCACCAAGGTCACACTTGGCATTCTCAATGCTTGTTTGAAGACTGCTTGTCAGAAGTCTTCAGACAAGCATTGAGAGCGGTCTGGTCATTTTACGCCGTGTGTTCGTTTTTCCAACAGTGTTTTTAAAGTCTAATAATAAATCATGACTTTCAAACTACACATTGAATTAAAATTTTATTGTAATAAAATCGGACAAACGGAAGATTGGCCTGATGTTTTTTAATAATTTAAGCCAAATAGAACTTGCTTTGCATGTAAGTTATAATAAAAATCAATTAATTAATTTAACAAATAAAAAAAATGATCTTACAATTAGTACTAACAATTTATTAGAACTCATTAGCCTAAAGATGTGAAAAAAATTGTAATAATCCACTCTGTATTGCAGCCTTGAAAAAGGAAACAATACATTTCCAGAAAGCTCGGCGTTTGTGTAAAAAAGAGTTTCATTAAAAAATCCAGACAAAAATCCTTTGCGCCCATACTAATTTCATTCTTTCGCTATGAGCTTTTTTTCTTTCCTTTCGTCAGACCAAGTTGTTCCAATCTTCCTACATTTTTGTCTCTGGCCAACCTTCCAAACGTTAACCTTGTGTCTGAAACAGCCTCTATCCTGTGTACACTTTGTGTAATATTTGCTGATCTTAGGTCCTCTTTAATTGCAGCAATCCATTTAATTATTTCTACTTTAGCTCTACTCCTATTTTCATAAAATTCGACTATTTGTCTAGTTAGTCTACTCGGATTCATCCGTTTTATGTGCCCGTAAAACTTAAGTCTTCTTTTTCTCATATCGCTATGTATACTATATAATATACATATACATATACATATATAATATACATATACATATATAATATACATATACATATACATATATATATATATATATATATATATATATATATATATATATATATATATATATATATATATATATATATATATATATATATATATATTCCAGTATACCTCGCCTAAGGTACTGGACGGGTCACGGGTGGTGGATAGTGAAAGTTCCATTAGATATTAATGGACAGCTGCGAATATCCCAAAATAAGCAGCCCCGAACCAAGGCAAAAAGAAAACTAAATCCACTTAGCGTCTGACTTGTATCAAGCAGCTGAGTGGTCAGCGTCTGTTCACCAGTGGTGCGGCTGATATTAAAATTCTGGAACTAACCCCTCCAGTGTTAACCTCTGAACCGTCATGGTTCAAACCTTTAATTCAAAGTACAAGATGAAGCGTTCTAGTAATTACAAAATTACCCCAGGAGGTAGACAATCCTCTGCCAGCTTTGCTGGAACAACCGGACTTTCGGATTCTGGGGCGTCCGGGCTTAAACGCAAAATCTTTCAGAGGTAGTCGGGGACCTCTGGCCAACGTCTGAAACCGAAAATAAAAACTTTGTTTGGAACGGTAAATATCAATTCTCTCCTGCGTCCAGGAAAACTACACGAATTGGAGCGAACATTAAATCAGCAAAAAATCCAAATTTTAGCTTTGCAAGAAACCAGATTGATAGATGATAACACCTTGGAATTCGGGAACTACAGACTTTTTAAAAGTAAAACGGACAAAAGAATACTCAAAAATACACCACATCTCGGTGTTGCTTTCGCTGTCCCAAGAAACATTCTTGGTTCTATAACAAATGTCCAGCCAGTAAATAATCGACTTATGACACTATCCCTCAAGTGTGTTAACAAAAACTATACATTAATCAATGCACACCTCCCAGTTAACGAAGAAAATAAATCTAATCTTGAAAAAATAAATAAGTCCTGGGAAATTCTGGAAAAGACTATCTCTAAAATTCCCTCTAACCATGTAAAAATCCTATTGGGTGATTTCAACGCCCAGCTAGGGAAAGAAAAAAAGTACAGGAAAACAGTCGGCAGTTTTCCCGCTCATAAATGGACTAACCATAATGGTAGAAGATTGGTTGAACTATGTTCGCACTTTAATCTAAAAATAATGTCAACCCATTTTAAGAAGAAAATAACAAAACAAAAGACCTGGAGGTGCCCCAACACGTACATGGGTGAATGTCGAATTGACCATGTTGCCATTTCGTACCCCAATTATAAAGAGATTTTGAATGTTCAAGTCAGGAAAGGAGCAAATATAGACACGGATCACTACTTGATTAGAATCAAACTTAGCTTAAAACCTCGAAAACTTATTCAAAAGGGGCTGCTAATACCAAAGTTTGACCCAACGAACATAAAACCAGCCCTAACAGAAGAACTTGATAAACAACCTGCGCAGAACTGGCAAGAATTAAAACAAAAAATCATTAAAACAGCCTTAAAGTTGGTCCCTTTACAAAAACGTAGAAAACATCCGTGGTGGGATGAAGTTTGCGAGCAAGCAGTATTAAGCCGAAGTAAAGCATTCAAGGATTGGAACAGTCAAAAAACAGCGATAAACTATAACATCTTTTTGGAAGTAAGAAAAGAAATATCGAAGCTAATTAGACAAACTAAAAGAAAATATGAAAACAATCAACTTAATGAAATAGAAATAGATTTCCAAAAAAATAACACCCGAAACTTTTACAAAACATTTAAAACTAAATTAACAGGCTATCAACCGCAGAGCCTATGCTTTCAAAAGGAAAACGGACAATTAGCTCTAAATAACCAAGACAATTGCAAGGAACTTGCGAAATATTTTGAACAAATACTAAACTATCCTGAGCCCTTAAACAAATTACCAACACTAAACCCTAAACAAACAAACCCAGATTCATTACCACCGAATGAAGAGGAAATAATTAGGCAAATCAAGCGGCTTCAAAATAACAAAGCTTCTGGTGAAAATGGAATCACTGCTGAACTTTTGAAATCCGCTGGTCCAGGTACAATCAAGGAAATAACCAAAATTTTACAAGAAGTTTGGCGAACCGAACGGATTCCGGAAGACTGGAAAGATGCTCTAATCCATCCACTACATAAGAAAGGAGATAGAACGGATGTAAACAACTATAGAGGAATATCTCTTCTCCCAGTTTGTTACAAGATTCTATCTCAATGTCTACTAGACAGAGCACAGGGACAGTTAGAACCGAACATTGGTGAATATCAAGCAGGTTTTCGACCGGGCAGATCCTGCCCTGAACAGATCCTGAATCTAAAGTTGATTCTAAGACATCAAAAACTGTACAATAAAAATCTCGTCTGTACATTTGTGGATTTCAAAAAAGCATATGATTCTATTGACCGCGAATCTTTATTCCGAATCTTGAAAGAACAAGGACTAGATCTGAAAACGCTGGCAATTATTAAAGCAACGTTAACTAACACGAGGTCAAAAGTTAAATTCATGGGTGACATCTCAGAGCCCTTCGAAATTAAAACTGGTGTGAGACAAGGGGATGGACTCTCGCCACTCTTATTTAACTGTGTTCTAGAAAAAGTAATACAGGAGTGGCGTGAAAAAAAGTCGGCACTGAATATTGACAAGCCCATTAAACTGGGGAGAACCAACATCAAAATTGATTGTCTGGCATTTGCTGATGATCTAGCAATTTTAGCTCAAGATGTATTAACGGCACAGAAATAGATTGAAATCCTAAAAGAAACAGCAGAAAAGGTAGGACTCCAAATTTCCTTTGAAAAGACAGAATACATGACCTGCAACAGACTAAGAACACCATTTCTAAAAACGAAATATGGTAACATCAGACGAGTCTCTCAATTCAAATATTTGGGTGAAATAATCATGGAAAATGGGTTGGAAAAAGCGGTCAATAAGGGTAGATGTCAAAAAATGGAAACGGCATTGAGACTTACACAAAATATTTACAACAAAAAATGCCTATCTAAAAACACAAAACTGAGATATTACAACACGGTTATTAATCCAGAATGTCTATATGCTGCAGAAACGCTCATTTTGAATAGAAAGAGGGACATCGAGGACATTGAAAAGAAGGAAAGAAAAATCATAAGAAAAATCCTAGGCCCCAAACAAATAAATAGCACAACATACCGACTTCGAGAAAACCAAGAAATCAAACAATACCCAGATATACATAGCGATATGAGAAAAAGAAGACTTAAGTTTTACGGACTAGAGCTAAAGTAGAAATAATTAAATGGATTGCTGCAATTAAAGAGGACCTAAGATCAGCAAATATTACACAAAGTGAAATTCAGGATAGAGGCTGTTTCAGACACAAGGTTAACGTTTGGAAGGTTGGCCAGAGAGAAAAATGTAGGAAGACTGGAACAACTTGGTCTGATGAAAGGAAAAAAGCTCATAGCGAAAGAATGAAATTAGTATGGGCTCAAAGGAAGGCTAACAACAACAAACGCCTCTAATTGTACTTCGCGTGGTCCACCGTGGCCCATACGTGAATAATAATAATAATAATAATAATAATAATATATATATATATATATATATATATATATATATATATATATATATATATATATATATATATATATATATATATATATATATATATATATATATATATATATATATATATATATATATATTATATATATATATACTTCAAAAACTTACCGGTACTCATGACATGCAATAACTTATGAGATGATGTAACTCTTACCTGAAACAATAAAATATATTTTTCAGTCACAGGATCAATTTTAGTATGTTTTAACAGATCACCGCTCTCATAGCATTCACTTTATTTATCAAAATAATTTACCGATCGTAGTAAGTAAAATATATATATATATATATATATATATATATATATATATATATATATATATATATATATATATATATATATATATATATATATATATATATAGATATATATATATATATATATATATACATATATATATATATATATATATATATATATATATATATATATATATATATATATATATATATATATATATATATATATATATACATATATATATATATATATATATATATATATATATATATATATATATATATATATATCGATAGACAGAAATATGCAAAAATTAAATTATTTTAAAATACCACCAAAAAAATATGTTTCAAGATTTACATTCTCCGTCCATAAAATATCCAGGTTGGCTATACTTTGACGAAAATATTGACTCCATCTGTTGATAGCAACTTGATTATGAACTGTGACTCTTCTTCTAAGAATTTCAGGATCTTTCATTCACTTACAGCCGATATATGACGCATTTAAAATCCATTATATAGGATTATCCAGAACGCTCGTATGGATTTTTCAATTGTTGCTCTTTCAATGCATGTAAACAAAATTCTGTATGGGATTAGTAATGTTTATTTATATATTATTAATCTCTGTCATATTTACGATGTTTACGTTCCGATTCGCTTTGATTTGTATACAGTTAGCAAAGCGAATTCAAATTGAAAATGACGAGCCATAACTTGCATTTATACCACATTATATTATTTTTTTTTTATTTTAGGTTTTACTGTTAGGAAGACTACCTGTACAAAAGTGGTTTGGATTGGAGGACATCTTGGTCGTTCTTCAAGAACTGATGTTGAGGAAATAAAGACTATAATAGTCGAAAAACGTTCGGCGAGATACCACTTAAGTTAAATACTATGATCGTTTTTGACCACCTGAAAAAAAATGTGTATGTTTACCGATACGATGTGTATGTCCATCGTAAACTTAGTGAGCGAATTCTGCTGGACCGAATATCCCCGTGTTATATTTTACAGAGAAAAAATATCAGACTCCATCTCTGAAGCTCCTTTCCTTCAACTGGTAACTGGTTCGTGATGAAACTTGGACTGTGTACAATAATGTGTAATGAAGAAATCGGGGGAGTTACTAGGATCAGCGGTTTTAAGTAGGACGAAAGACGGCCGTCACCTGAAGAAAATTATTTTCTTTGCATTTTATGTGATTGGAAGTCACCTATACATAATGAGTTTCTTTTATGTAATCAAACAAGAATATAGGTTATGTTATTTAAAATGTAAAAAAAAACATTATTAATGGTTACTAATATACAATGGTGGCCAATAAAATAAGAATCATGGAGCCTTATTAATATATTTTATTAATGTTGTTTCTAAGACAATATTAATTTTCCAGAATTTGAGCATTTAAAAGGCATAATTGTTATTAGTTTGAATATAAACAATTACATCATTCGTATTACACGTTGATGAGATATTTTACAAAATATAAGACTAATTTTTATTAGAAATAAAAAAAAAAACTAAAAAGTGTAATTGTTTAAAAATGCGTAGTTTATTTAATTCCGCATATCCATTCTTAATTATTGATTGACATTTTCTTGGCATGAAGTTTTGGCCTTAGATGTCGGCATGCTTGTACAGGTATTGAACCAAGCTGTCTAAATTTCTTGCCACTCTGTCTTCTTGTTTATTATTAAAGATTTTATATATTTATATTTATTAAAGTATTTACAAATAGGAAGAGAAGAGGATCATGACCAATATAAAATCAGCAATAAAGAAACTAAACGATTATTAAAGACAGCGAAACAACAATCATGGGAATAATTTGACAACACAATGAAAGGAAACTTCAGAGAAAATAAAAAATGATTCTACACCAGACTAAAACAGAAGAAAACACGTTGTTCTACGCCTACTTAGATTAAGAAATATAAAAGGCAAACAAGGTAATATATTAAATAACGAAAAAGTGCTAATGAAACAATACTTTGAAGAGATGAGCAAACTAGACCAAGAAGAAGATCAAGAAAAAAATTCATAAATTAAAACTGACACTGGTGAATACTGCGGAACCAATAACGATGGAAGAAATTACTCAATCTATTAAAACAGTAAAATTGGGCAAGTCCCAGTTGCATGGCAATCTCAGTTTTAGGGCAAGACGAAATCACAGAAATACTGAAATATATGGGAGAAATATCAAAGGAAGAATCTTGGTCACTACGAAACAATACCAAAAGACTAGTTACAAAATTGCCCTTGTTTAAAAAAAGAGATATCAAAGAATGTAAAAACTACAGTGACATAACACTAACAAGTTTACATGGAAAATATTTACCAGAATAATAGAGCACAAACTGAGAGAAAAATTAGAAGCAACTTTAGTGGAACCACAACATGGTTTTAGAAAGGGTAGAAGCACACAAGATCTGATATTTATAATTAGACAACTGGGAGAAACTGTTAAGAAAAGAAACCGAAATTAATATTTGTTTGATTGATCCCAAGAAAGCATTTGATAGAGTTAAAAGAAGGGATGTCTGGAAAAGCCTCAAGAGAAGAGGAGTAGAATGAGTAATAGACATTATTAAACCCCTATACAACAAAGCCCTATGTAACATAGAATTTGAAAGAGGAATAGCCCTACGATGGGGCTGGAACAAGTCAAAAACTAGAAGTATTTAGGCACTATTGTGAAGATAATGAAAAGATGGACGGTGAAAATAACAAAAAATTGGAAAAAGCAGGCAAACTAAGTCCAAAAAAAAAAAATCTCAGGAAAAAGAGCTATACCGAAAGAGGTCAAAGCACAGGTGTATCAAAAAGTAGTGAGACCATTAATGATATACGCCAGCGAATCTGGGAGCTTAACAAAGAGAGACAAAGGTGGAATTAAAGCTGCAGAAATGAGATTCCTACGCAAAATAGAGGGAATTACATGAAGGTATAGAGCTTAGGTATAAATACAGTAATGTAACAACTGAAAACGAAACCAATAGAAAAAACTATAGAAGAGGGACAACTGAGCTGGCTATGACACATCCAGAGAATGAATGAAGGAGAGATTAGACGAACAAATCTGTAAGGTAGGAAGAACAGTTTGGACAAGCGGCAGAAAAACGAGGAATTTATTGCAATGAAGATAGAAGATTGGCATTGACCAGGAGCTCATAGAGGGTAAAAATTCATGAAATACCATCATGATAAAATGGAAACTGCCAGTCCTACACCTAATGGTAGACGGACTTTCAGATTAAATATAATAATGTCTTCATGTTTGTTTCTTTTTTACCAGCAAAACGTTGTTTTAATTATTTCCAAAGGTTCTCGATTGCATTTAGATCCGAGGACTGTGAAAGACACTTTAATATTTTAATATGGCTACTGTTGTTGCTTAATATGGCAATATGTTTCTTCTGGAACTAGCTTCACCACATGAGCCGTATGTTTGGGATCATGGTCTTGTTCGAAGATCCACTTTAAAAATCACATATTCTCTTTTATGTAAGGTAGAGACAATTATAGTCTCTAAGAATCCTAAGTAATTTTCTTCTATCCAAAATATTGGACCTACTCCGTTCTATGAAAATCATCCTTACTTTGATGTTACCATCACTATGCTTCACTGTACCCAAAGTGTTTCGTACAATTTGCCATCACAACCAAATAAATTAATGTTGGTTCCATTGCTAAAAAGTGTGCTGGAAATCTTTATTACGGTTTCTTTTTCCACATTTTAATGCGTGCTTTATATTCTGTTTATATAAACATGTAATTTTCCGACCTACTCTACCATATAGGTTCTTCTGTTGTAAAGGTTGCCTTATGATTCTAGTACAGGTAATGGGAATTACTTGTGAATCAGAACTTCTTTCTAAATTTGTCACAGTGAGAATATTACCTTCCATGATGCAGTTTTACTTTTAAGTTTATTTAAGGTGACTAATTTGCATATTTTCCATGACATTTTTAAGTTCCTCGAGGTCGATATGCAGTTGAGTATTTTTTTTCATGTGAAACCTTGTGGATTCCATACACCGAGACGTGTATATACTATTCGTTCATCAACGATATAATTCATTTATATTATTAATTTATTTCGAAGCAGAACTTACCACGAATGAACAGTTTGTCCTGTATAGCAATCTTCCGATACTTATTTCATCGTATGGTTAAATAACGCTATTCATACCGATATCTATCGAATCCGCCTGCTGAAAGCGAGACCGTCGATGATCATCTACTTAATCATATTGACTTTTTCCGAAATAATTGCGAAACCGCCTCCGTGACGATCGGGGCTCCCCCATAAATCCAGGTCTCGGTGACGCGATGGGCCGGGCCGCCGGCCTCCGCACAGTGGCTGTTCGACCGGCGGCACCACCCCGCTAATCGGGACCCCGATTGATAATTGCTTTTCTCTCTGCCGTAATTAAACGTCGGACGTTTCGATCGGCGATTATTTGCTTTTCGGAGCTCGACGATTTACGGCTTCGCTCAGAAATTGTTGCAAAACGGATCCGTTGAATGAACGTGGTAATTTAGACGATTAGGTTCGGGTAATGGGCGATTTTCATTCTTGATTTAGCCAATCTTACTCCCCTAGCTTCTAGCTTCAGGCCTTCTTGGTAGAAAATTAATATAAAGATCTAAGAGAACGTTCCCTAATGGATAAACAAAAAAATGTTTCTAGTGAACGCCAACTATAAATGAATATGAATATGAATATGAATGAATATATATCATCATCATCATCATCATCATCATCAGCCTGTATCGATCCACTGCAGGATGAAGGCCTCTTCAGCATGCTTCCAACCTTCACGGTCCTGGGCTTTCCTCTGCCAGTCGGGTCCAATATACTTAACGATGTTATCAATCCATCGTGCTTTCGGTCTTCTTCGCGGACGTTTGCGATCAAGCGGTATCCACTCCAGGATTGCCTTGGTCCATCTGTCGTCCCATCGCCTCGCAATATGGCCTGCCCATCTCCATTTCAATTGCTTTGCTCTTCCAATGATGTCACAGACTTTTGTTTGCGCAGGACTTTCTGTCTCGCCTTGTAATGCCAAGCATACATCTTTCCATCCCCCCCCCCCCCCCCCTCTGTGCCACCCGAAGTTTTTGAATTGATTGCGATGTGAGTGCCCAGGTTTCATTTCCATATGTCATAACGGGTAGAAGGCACTGATCGAAGACTTTTCTTTTCAGGCAAAGTGGGAGTCTGCTCTTAAACACCATGTTGAGCCTACCAAATGCCTGCCAGCCACATTTAACACGCCGTTGCACCTCCCGGGTGGTATTCCCCTTCATTGAAATCCTCTGCCCAAGATATATAAAGCTGTCCACAATCTCCAAATCCCTTCCTAACACTGAAATTCTTCTGTCCTGAGCGAAGTTATTGAACATAACCTGACTCTTTTTCAGGTTTATTTTCAAGCCAAATTGTTCGCCCGCCCTTTGCAGTTCTTGTATGCGTCTTTGCAGCTCCTCTGGGTCTTGCGAAATGAGAACAATATCATCTGCAAATCTAAGATGGTTTAAGTTTGCACCATATATCTTTACACCATCATGTTCCCAATCCAGTTTACGAAACACTTCCTCAAGGCCAGCCGAGAAAAGAATAGGCGGATATTGCGTCACCCTGCCGTACACCTCGTTCTACATTAATTTCCACTTCAAGATCATCAAGGTGAATTGTGGCTATAGCTGCATCATATCTCGATTCTAATAGGTTTACATAGGCTCTCTCTACACCTTGGCTAAGCAGTGCATCCATTATCGCATGCTTTGAGATGGAATCAAATGCTTTTTTGTAGTCGATAAAAGCCAAGCACATTGGCATGGTGTATTACTTTGTGCCTTTCTATGGCCTGCTGTACAACCTGGATGTGATCTATTGTACTGAATCCACTTCTGAATGCTACTTGTTCTCTTGGTTGTGCGTCATTCAGTTTTTGTAATATTCTTTTTGAAACTATCTTAGTGAAAACTTTGTACATTACTGATAGGAGGCTTATTGGACGGTAGTTCTTTAAATCTTCCTGTGCTCCTTTTTTATGTAAAAGGATCACGTGTATGAATATATATATATATATATATATATATATATATATATATATATATATATATATATATATATATAAAACAAAATTTTTTAAATGACAACACCGAATATTTGAAAGAAATTTGAAAAATCTTAAAATTTTAAATAAAAAATATTGTCACATTTCTTTATTGAAGTAGCCATTTTAGAACAATTATCAAAAACAACCAAATAATTTACAGTCGGCAGGAACTGATTGTTTCTGTTATTTCCTACATTTATTAATTAATTAAAGTTAATTACTTAATAATAAATTATTAATGGATGGAAAAAGGGATAATAATGCCAATTTATAAGAAGGGAGATCTAAAAGATTGTGCAAAATTACAGGGGAATTACCTTACTTAGTGTTGTATATAAGATACTGACCATGATAATAAATAACAGATTGATAAGGTATACAAAAGAAAAAGGAGACTGTCAATATGGCTTTAGGAGAGGCAGATCTACTATTGACATATAGTAAAGCAAATAATCAAAAAAAATCAGGAATATGGGATGGAATTACAAATTGTGTATATTGATTTCAAACAACCTATCGATAGTTTGAAACGGGGACAAGTAATGATAGTTATGATGGACATGAAAATACCGGGCAAGCTAATAAAAACTAACAGAAATGACAATGAAAAATTCACAAGCAGTAGTTAGAACAGCGGAAGGAGAAACAGAGGATTTTGAGGTCAATATAGGACTGAGACAAAGAGATGGGCTATCAACAACATTGTTTATATTAACACTGGATGCAGTAATCAAAGATGTAACTTCAGGGGAACAACCATCAATAAAGCTACACAAGCAGTTGCATACGCAGGTGATCTTACTGTGCTAGATAGAGACAGAATAAGCCTGGAAGAAGCAATTGGAAAAAATTGGACAAGAAGCAAAGAAAAGAGGCCTCACAATAAATCAAGAAAAAAGCAAATATATGGAAATAAGGAAAGAGAATAGAAGAGTTATAATCAAATCAGTAAAAATACAAAATTACGAATTTGAAGTAGTGGAAAACTTTAAATATTGGGGAATAATAATAAAGAGCAACAGCGACAAAAACATAGAGATTGATCACACAGTACAGGCGGGACACAGAGCCTATTATAAATTCAAAAGCATTATGAAAAGCAAAAACATAAGTATACATACAAAAATGAAGATATATAAAGCAGCTATTAGACCGGTGGTGACCTATGGGGCGGAGATAATGAATTTAACAAGCTTGGAACAAGGAAAATTACGAACATTCGAAAGAAAGATAGTAAGAAGAATATATAGCTCAAAGAAAGTTGCAGAAGGTTAATGAATTTTGAAATAAAAATTATTTTGAAAGGAGAAGATCCATAAAAGTGCAAAGACTCCGCTGGTTTGGTTATATAAGAAGAATGGAAGATAACAAAGTAGTAAAGAAAATTAAAATGTGGAGACCAGATATTAACAGAAGAGGGCGACCGAAAAGTAGTTGGGAAGATCAGGCGCAGGAACACATAAGGAAATTGGAAATACAAGCATGGTGGGAAAAGATACTGGACCGAGATGTGTGGAAGAAAATAACGAAGAAACTAACTCACCACAAGAAATGAGTTTCTAGAGCTCAAAAGAATCAAGCGACTGCAATTCTTAATGGAATATAGAGCTATGTATATATGTATATATATATATATATATATATATATATATATATATATATATATATATATATATATATATAATTCATTACTAAGTAATTAAATATCATGTAGGAAATAACTTAAGCGCGTAGACTTAAGCCACCAACAGGAAGAAAAATTAATTCAACTTCGTTTTTTTGACTAAATAATTGATGCATCTTAGCAACTGAATGAAAACGTTATTTTTATACACATTCAAATACAAGCTTTCAAGTAACACAATGACAGCTTAATAATGACAGCTCCTTTGAAACAACACAATTCTTGTTTAATTTCTAAGGCCTACTATTGCTGTTCTGTTAGTATTATTTATTCTGGTCGTACTATTACTTCTGTTAGTTCCTGCCGACCGCAGATTAATCCAATAAACTCCAATAAACATATGTGACGTAACTTTTTTTATCTCGAATTTTAAGATTTGTCAAATTATGTCAACAAATACGGTGTTGCCATTCATATATTTTTTAAGTAACTACTGAGGAAATCTGGCCACACCAGATACATTTTTCTTAGGCAAGTTATTTCTTACAACTTTACATTTGGAAATACTAGTCTATCACTTCAAATAAAAAAGTTAGTTTAGGTCAGGTTTTAAAAAATTACACTGTATATATATATATATATATATATATATATATATATATATATATATATATATATATATATATATATATATATGCTTGTATATTTATTGTATTGTACATTGTATGAAAGATGTATGCTTGACATTACAAGACGAGACAGAAAGTCCTGCGCATGGATCAGGGAACAAACAAAAGTCTGTGACATCATTGGAAGAGTAAAACAGTTGAAATGGAGATGGGCAGGCCATATAGCGAGGCAATGGGACGACAGATGGACCAAGGCAATCCTGGAGTGGATACCGCTTGATCGCAAACGTCCGCGAAGAAGACCGAAAGCACGATGGACTGATGACATCGTTAAGTATATTGGACCCGAGTGGCAGAGGAAAGCCCAGGACCGTGAAGGTTGGAAGCATGCTGAAGAGGCCTTCATCCTGCAGTGGATCGATACGGGCTGATGATGATGATGATATATATATATATATATATATATATATATATATATATATATATATATATATATATATATATATATATATATATATATATATATATATATATATATTTCAAAATTATATGAAAATCAGAACCAGTTAAAGACAGCAATGCCCACGGAAGAGCAAATGCCAGATATCCTGTTGGAAGAAGTGACAAATGCCATAGAAGCGATGTAGAATAGAAAGACTCCAGGTAAGGACAATGTAACGGTTGAAATGTTGAAGGCTGGTGGTCGAAGTCTACATAAAATACTGGCAAAATTGTACTCAAAACGCCTCAAAGATCAAAAAATACCCAATCTATGGAAATATGCTGAAGTGATTCTTCTTCATAAAATAGGAGCACGGGAAGATTTAAAAAACTACCGCCCAATAAGCCTCCTATCAGTTATGTACAAAGTTTTCACCAAGATAATATCTAAAAGAATATTAAGAACACTTAATGACGCACAACCAAGAGAGCAGGCAGGATTCAGAAGTGGATTCAGTACAATGGACCATATCCAGGTTGTCCAACAGACCATAGAAAGGCACAATGAATACACCATGACGCTGTGCTTGGGTTTTATTGACTATGCAAAGGCATTTGATTCAGTATCAACGCAGGACATAATGGATGCATTGCTTAACCAAGGGATAGACAGAGCCTATGTGAACCTACTGAGATCCATGTATGGGGAAGCTACAGCTACGGTTCACATGGATGACTTTGAAGTTAAAATCAACGTAGAACGTGGTGTACGGCAGGGCAATATCGCCTATTCTTTTCTCAGCCTGCCTTGAAGAGGTATTTCATAATTTAGATTGGGAACAGCAGGGAATAAAAATCAATGGTGCATATCTAAGCTATCTTAGATTCGCGGATGATATCGTTCTCCTTTCACAACACCCAGATGAGCTACAAGAACACATACGAGAGCTGCAAAGGGCGGGAGAACCATTTGGTTTGAAAATAAACCTAAAACAGAGTCGGGTTATGTTTAACAAGTTTGCTGTCAACAAAAGAATTTCTATTTTAGGAAGTGATTTAGAGGTTGTAGACCACTACATATATCTTGGGCAAAGGATTTCAATGGAGGGTGATACCACCCGGGAGGTGGAACGGCGGGTTAAGTGTGGCTGGCAGGCATTTGGCCGGCACAATATAGTATATAAGAGCAAACTCCCAGTTTGTCTGAAGAACAAACGAAAGGATGTGACATCATTGGAAAGGCGAAATAATTGAAATGGAAGTGGGCAGGTCATATAGCGAGACGATCCGACGACAGATGGATCAAAGCAATTCTGGAATGGATACCGCTAGATCATAAACGCCCGCGAAGAAGGCCGAAAACACGATGGACGGATGACATCATCAAATATATAGGACCCGAATGACAGAGGAAAGCTCAGGACCGTGCAAATTGGAAGCGTGCTGGGGAGGCCTTCATCCTGCAGTGGATCGACAATGGCTGAATGATGATGATGATGATGATGATGATGATGATGATGATGATGATGATGATGATGATGATATATATATATATATATATATATATATATATATATATATATATATATATATATATATATATATATATATATATATATATATATATATATCATCATTATTTTTAAATTATTTTCAATTTATTATTGTTTTTCTACAATAATGTTGATTATAGTTTTTTCGAGTTAATATACTGCATTCATTATATATAACAATTATTAACTTTTTTTATTATTACTTTATAATGACAACTAATTCCCTTTGTACACATCCCCTTTTCGTTTGATTAAAACATTATTCAGAATCAGTTTGTGCTGTATAATTTCTAATGAAAAGACAATTTTTTTAAAATAATTTTTTATTGTATTTAATTTTAATGCATCCAGTGTTTAGTGTTTTTTTGTAAAAAAATGCCATAAACATGGCGAAGAAGAAGCAATTAAATGTCGATAAACATATTGAAAAGTGTCGGTAAGAGGCTACACCCGTCTTATTATATTAATTACACTAGTTTACACTGTTTTTATACTCCAGCTGAAAGTTGTTAATTATTGTTTATTTAGGTAAGAGTTATCCAGAAAAAATAATATTAAAATTCTATCACGTCTGCTTTTAGAAATATTTATTTACTTAGAAATTAAAAAAATATCTTAATGTGAATAATAATTTTAAAAAAGCTTAATTTTCGCCTTCTTTTTATAGGTTTTTTGGGTCGGTTTCTATTATAATGGACCAACAGTAATACCCTAACATGTTTTCATCCTAAAATCCTTGATGTCGTTTTTCGAAAATCTTTAAATCTTGGTGAAAACGTTCTCCCTGTTCGTCACTCATACTTCCAAAAGTTTCAGAGAAAAAACTCAAATGCGAGTGCAGGAAATTATTCTTCAGTGTTTACTCCGATTTTTCGATAAATCAGCAACAATATCTTTATAATTTTCACTTTTGTTATTTCCCAAAAAGTCTTCGACAACCATTTTGAATGACGTCCAAGCAGCTTTTTCATTGACAGATAAAAGGCTTTCAAACTGAGGATCTTTTAATCAGATCTGAAGGTTATTTTAAGATTATTAATTCGGCTTGGTTAATTAAATGTGGAGTGTTTCCTTGAAGAGAGAAATCGTCAGAATCACTAAAAATAAATTTAACTTCAACATCACTTTCATTGTCATCTTCTGGTATATTCTGACTCGAATTATCGGGAGAAATTAGATATGGAAGATCCTTCGAATGTAAAATTGGCTTAATAACAGGCGGAATTTGGGCATATACAATACTCGCCTTATTTTTTTGTATTATATCCCACTGGCTTCGTAACACAAAAGTAACAGTCATTTTCATGATTACTAGGTTCTCTCCATAACATTGATGAACCAAATGGAGGAAAACGATTCCACAGCTTTCACAAAACACCTGGGTCACCGACTTTTTATCTTGGTTTGCAGCAGCAAATACAAAATAATTAAGACAAGCACTTTTAACGAATAGCAAAACGAACTTTGTTTTCGACATTTTAATTCAATTTGAAACAAGATATTTGTTGTTTGCATTGAATAAATGAATATTAAACTGAAGTCACCGCGTAGGATAGTTGAGAAAAAATGATTTGAGTGTAGAAAAAAAATGTGACGTAATAGAAGATTCCTTCTATAACACTTTTAGGTTTAAGAAAAGTAGGTTAACATATTTATATACAATTTTTTCGGAGTATATAAAAAAGTTAAAATTTGTTATTAGTTATTTTTAATTAACTAGTTATTTTAAAAAGTATCTATTATCCTCAAATCTAGCTTATTTATTTGCTATTTCATTTTCATTTTCATGCTTATATATTTGCTTTTCAATTATTTAATGCAATAAAAGCTAAAATAAAACCATCTCGTCTTTGTTTAAACTAGGCTGGTTTAATGAACATTGCGATATGTTAAACATCATTTGAAAATCTCCTGCATACTTCTTTAGTTTCGATCGCCGTTACCTTTATCTCGATAAAGACATGGACGGAACGTAGCCCATCGCGAGTCGGCTCATCAAAAACGACCGTCGAAATGACACGTTTCGTCAGCCTAATTGACAGTGCAGTTATTTATGCGCATAACGCAGCACTGTCAATTACGCAAACACGCAAAAGTTCAGTCAAGCGATCGGCAAACGGTAAAAACTTGTTAACGATTCGTTTGCAATTTGTACGGAACGACTCTTAATGTTCATTATTTTTTTTTGTTAATTTCGACATGTGTTTGATTCGGCAAAATGAAGATATAATCTATCAAGCAAAATTACATATTTCTACTGAAGAGCTTTGAGATACAAGGCTAGCTGACGGGTGGTTGTTTCCAACAAAATTATCCTAAATCCTGAAACGAAAATTAAAGTATGCGCAATTGAATTGATAATGGCTAAAATATAAAATATTTATCTTTCCTCGTTTACTACTCATCTTATAAACTACACCGTAGGCCAAAAGTTTAAGACCAATTCAATAGTTTTGTATCGCAAACAGGTTATTAATTAAACAATCTTAAGTGAAAAACCATATTTTTTTTTTAACAAAATTATATCTACGAGATGTGGCGTTTAATAATTCCTAATAAAAAAAACTCGTTTAATTTGGGAGAAAGGTAAAAGATGGTTTATTCAAAGTATGCGCAATTGAATTGATAATGGCTAAAATATAAAATATTTATCTTTCCTCGTTTACTACTCATCTTATAAACTACACCGTAGGCCAAAAGTTTAAGACCAATTCAATAGTTTTGTATCGCAAACAGGTTATTAATTAAACAATCTTAAGTGAAAAACCATTTTTTTTTTAAACAAAATTATATCTACGAGATGTGGCGTTTAATAATTCCTAATAAAAAAAAACTCGTTTAATTTGGGAGAAAGGTAAAAAATGGTTTATTCAAAGTATGCGCCATCGCTAGCTGAACATTTTCCCATCTCTCCGGCAATTTGTAGATACCCTCCCAAAAAAAATGTACATCTTTTGAAGCGGTCCATTCACCAAGCCATTTTTCGTCATCTCCGTTATTGTTAGTGTTTCATGAAAAGTATGTGATATATCGATGAAAATAGGTGGTAATCGGAAGGGGCTAAGTCTGGTAAATACGGTGGGTAGGGCAAGAGTGAACCAAGCCAAGCAAGTGAGAAAATGGTGTCGTGCTGCAAAATCACTTTTCCGTCTTGTAGCCCTTTGTGGTCGCTTTTCGCTAAATGCATGGTACAAAATGATCATTTTTTTGACGGTAGCGAACAGTACTAACTGATTCACCTAGTGTCTGAAGCTCATGGAACACCACTGATCAAATCAAATACACAGCATTGTCTTTTTTCCAAAGCGATTCGGTCCCGCGGTCGATGTTTAGATTGCCCCAGAGCAACCCATTATTTTCGCAATGTAAAAACAGTCTTTCATTCAAACCAAGATAGCAAAACTTCGCAAGCTGATTTTAGCATTTTTATCTATCTGTTTAGTTGATGTGATACACCTTTTCCTGATGATGTCGGTGCTCTGAAGAGTCTGAACATCAAGAGACGAAACATGTGCCCTCCAATGGATGGGATGGGTGGGGCCCGTCCCCAGTCAAACAAGCAACCAAAATGCTCATTTGGGTGGAGACGCAGGTTGTTGTGTGTTCCACATGAGATTCTGGAACCCAGCAGTTGCGTGTCTGATGATACCCAGCACTGTTGTCCCATTGAACGCAGTCCAAAGAATTCTAACACAGCATATATGCGCCATCTGACGGGAAGTCGGCGAAAAGTATGGGCTGGTGACTGTGGATCGGTTCTTCTTATTATTGACGGGAGAACACATGTCGGTGCCCTGAAGAGTCTGAACATCAAGAGACGAAACATGTGCCCTCCAATGGAAGGGATGGGTGGGGCCCGTCTCCATCTACCCTTATTGGCCGCGTTTTCGTATGTATAACTTTTTCTAGAACACAGTTATTTAACTGTGGCGAGAGTCCATCCCCTTGTCTCACTCCAGTTTTAATTTCGAAGGGCTCTGAGATGTCACCCATGAATTTAACTTTTGACCTTGTGTTAATTAATGCTGCTTTAATAATTGCCAGTGTTTTCAGATCTAGTCCTTGTTCTTTCAAGATTTAGAATAAAGATTCGCGGTCAATAGAATCATATGCTTTTTTGATATCCACAAATGTACAGACTAGATTTTTATTGTACGGTTTTTGATGCCTTAGGATCAAGTTTAGATTCAGGATTTGTTCATGGCAGGATCTGCCCGGCATATATATATATAATATATATATATATATATATATATATATATATATATATATATGTATGTATAAGCATTAAGAGTGGCGCTAGGAAGTCTAAGCCTCACATGATTGCGGAAAAGCTCATTTTAACAGCTGCCATTGATATGGTCCAATGTGAAGTCCGGAAGATGCAAAAAATTGAAAATTATATCAATTTCAAATAATACAATATCGAGACGTATTAATGAAATGAAATAATTGAAAAGGTTGCTTTCCACATTGTGCGAAGAAAAAAGTGGCAAATACGACTCATTGCTTTTCCATACTCAAGTCAGGTGGTTGTCGCGAGGAAAAGTTTTAACGAGGCTTTTCGAATTGCGAAATGAATTGAAAATCTTTTTTATATATAAAAAAAGGTCATTTTTAGAGTTTTTACAAGATGGAGAAACTTTATTATTGTTGGCTTACTTAAGTGAGCTCCCATAAGTGAGCTTACCTACATGAGCTCACATAAGTGAGCTTGAGAAAAAACTAATTATGTTAAAAATGTTATTAATGACAGACAAAGTCAATGCCTTCATCAAGAAGCTTGGTATTCGGATTATACGCCTTGAAAAACGTATTATTGATGCATTCACTTTAACTTCGGATTATATTACCAAAAAATATGAATTTAGAAAATTCTGTTATTGGTCGCGTGTTGGATAGCATGAAAACACATTTACGCGAATTGAAAATTCAGTTACTGGAATATTTTCCAGATAGCAACGATGCTTTGTGGAAAAGATGGATTCTCGATCCGTCTGATGAAAATGTTCTTGCAACTACTGAATTACCTATTGAGATTCACAAACAACTTATTAAAATATCGATCGATAAAAATCTACATCTAGAATTTTTAACTCAAGAGTTAGATAAGTTTTGACTTGCACGATGATCTGTATACGAAATCCTAGTAACAGAACCTTTGAAAACATTGATTCCCTTCGCTACTTCATACTTATGCGAAAAAAAGCTTCTCGTCTATGGTGGCTTTAAACTAAATACAGAAATCCTCTATTATAATTGGAAAAAAAATTGCTTATGTGAGTTTGCAATGATGATTAGTATATAGAAAAAACTTTTAAGTGAAAAACAGAATCAACCGTCGCATTAAATTATTATTTCAAAAAACATTATTTTATTATGCTGTTTATTATTTTATTACTTTATTGTGCTATTGTTACCTGGTAATATTTAATTTGTAACACTTGTTTTTAAGTTAAAAATACTTTAATAAAAAAATGCTTGTATACG